>SNQJ01S0018973.1:227583-267257 GCA_010110895.2 Picea sitchensis
ATATATATATATATATATTGTGTTTAGGAGTCTATGATACATGTTTATCCCTAACGTATGTTAGTGATTAATGAAAAAGAGACTTAATACACATCAAAATTGCTCACATTTCTAGTATACAACTTAAAATAGGGGTCATGACTAACATTTTTGGTCGCGTAGTTACAAATTCATCAAATTGTACAAGAGAATGTTTTCATTATTGAAATTAAACACTAGATAAGATCACATTTGTTTATTCTCAACATTATATGATTCTCCGTCATTATGATGTATATGAAAACTAGAGAAATTCTTGGCAATATCCCTTGTCATCAAATGTAATCGTATAATATGTTGACCTTGACTTTATATTCACCCAACATTTTCAACTTCATTGACCCCATGAGATTTTGTTGCATATAGGCCTTCTATGAGTGCTTATGAGTGCATGATAATATGCCTCATTGTTTATGATGTCATTATTGTTCAAGGTAACCCTCATTGTTCTTTGAACCTCTAAAACTCTATGGTAATACACTATGAAGGAAAATGTAGTTTTTTGTGGGTTTATAGTAAGAGATATCTCTATGTACAAGCACCATAATTTCATCATTTTGAATCTGTGAAGAATTGACATAAATAAATTGTCCTTTCTACAATGTTGGTCATTTAGTTACATCCTAGATGTAAACCATCAACTATAATTCTCAACATGTCATCCTAATCTTGAGATGGGCCTAAGCTATCCTCTAATATCCCAAAGAGATTAGTTAAATCTATCACAAATGTCACCCATTTTGTATCTCTTGTATGAATCCAAATGGAGTTATTGGGCACATTTAACTATTTTCCAAAAAGAATTAGAATGCAAAAAAAACTTTAAACCTTTAATTTTTAAATCCATTGTATGTGTAGAAATGCCAATATATTCCTTGTGATGTCTTCTACACAATCTCTTATGCTCTTCTCCCTTCTTTGGAGTAGCAGGACACCAATCCCCTTTGGGAATTTTTTTTATTTGTTTATTCAACATTTTATTCAAATGAAATGTAGAACATTTCTTACGATAAATACTCTAATTTTTTAAGTTCTTTTTCAATCATACAAAAAATTAAAACCATTTTATCAACCATTTTTATGTGGGAAATTTCGACCTAAATTATGCTCCATTTGTCAACCTGTGTAATAACCTATGAAAATGCCTACATAAATATGGTCAAAGTGTTTCATATGCTAAAAAGGTTGAAAAGATGATAACATTTTGACATAAACAAATGAACAAAGAATACCCTTCAAAAGTGAAGTTGAAGAAATGGAACATGTTGCAGTGGCATGCAAAGCCCTATAAATGATTTAAATTAAATGTCTCCTCATAATGAAACCAAATGCCTCTTCCTAATTTCATTGCTTCTCCTTACCATTGACCATTGATAATATCGACTAATGGACACATTTAGAGGGATCGTCGTATACAAATGGATACATTTAGAGCGATCATCGTATACAAATGGATACATTAAGATAGATTAACATATACATTCTTTATTTTCTAGACTTTATAAGCAAACAAAATTTTACTTTATATTTTACAAGATAATATTTATGTTGTAATAACAAAATTTTACATTTTATATACATTTCACTTGATCTTATCTATCTCTTATTTTATTTATGACATTAATTTTATTGTAATTTTGATTTAAATTTGGCATGGATTGATTTCATTATTGGGATGCATTGATTTTAATACTGGTTTATGTTTAATTTATCATTGGTCTATATGAATTAATTGCAATATAATCTTGATGAGTTGAATCTACGTTGATTTCAACGAAAGTTGAATTTGAATTACATAAAACTTAGTAGAATTATGCCAAATTGCTAAGATAATAGAAGCATGATTCATACTCGCTAGAATATGATAGGTTGTTATTTAATAGAATTGTGACAAAGTTTGAGAGTGTTATTGTGTTTAGAAGTGATTGTTAAAACCCAATATGAAGGAGATGTGTGATTTGTGATCATTTTGAAACTGATACATAGCATTTAAAAAAATCATTAATAACAAAAGAATTATTTAAATGCCAGCCTCAAGTAAAATATACCAATGTTGGCTTTGAGTAAAAAGGAAATATATATAAAAGGTCAACACCATCCTCTCAAAATAAGATTCAACACCATTCTCACTTTAAAATATTTTGATCACTTTGCTTTTATATATATATATATATATACTGTAGGAAGGATGTTAGTGCATTTGGACAAATACTACTTGATATCATAATTCCCGTGTAAGGCATATGATTAGTGATTAGAATACATTAATCCCAAAGGAGTTTCCACTTATTGTTGTCTTGATGTAATATAATTTCACATAANTGTAGGAAGGATGTTAGTGCATTTGGACAAATACTACTTGATATCATAATTCCCGTGTAAGGCATATGATTAGTGATTAGAATACATTAATCCCAAAGGAGTTTCCACTTATTGTTGTCTTGATGTAATATAATTTCACATAAAGTAGTAATAGAGTTGGCTTTTCCTTGGAGTAAATATGTGGTTTGTTTTGATTCATTTGTGCACTATATTATTTATATGGATTACGAAATATGTATTTGACTAAAGTTGAGGTGATGAGTTAGAGAAAGAAAAACCCAAATTATATATGCAACACAATATCTACATACATGAAAAGTTGGAAAATGAAAAATCCACATTATTATATATGTGATGTAAACAAATTACAAATCATAGATTTTTCATTCTACTAAGACTGTGGTAACAATTTGGAAATGAAAAACACCCATTATTGATCTGAAACAATATATGGAATGTAAGATGTCAATGGGTTATGCTCTTTTCTGTTGACATTGGCATAAATTGTCTACATGCACCAAGAGTAAAGGATAGAAAGAGATTTCATGATAGCGATATGCCAAGTTGGTGTGGATTGGCATCCAATCCCTTATTGACTCTAAAAGAATTATTGGCATCTCACTTAATTCATAATTTCATATAGTAGGAATTGTTAAGGTCTTTAGAATTACTCACACTATTACTTAGAAGTATTATATCTACATGTAATGGAGAAATAATTGGTAAACTAAGTATGCATAAAATAGAATATGAAATGTCTTTTGTAACTTTAAAGGCTCAATTGCATAATGAAAATAACAACAATATAGTATATAGTTATCACTAACATAGAACTTGGAGGGTTAGCTTAAGAAATCATGAGATAGACGTGATATCTCTCCTGCAAGTTGGTGTTAGGGTCCTACCCTAATTTGTAAACTACCATGGATATTTCACCAGAACAATTCGTCACAACATATATGATAATTAATAAAACTGACATCTACACTATGAGGGTTAAATTCCTTTAGATTCCATAATGTTTAGTTACTGATTTTATGCTTATGCATGAAATAGATAAAATGTGAAAAATAAAGAACATTAAAATACAATCACACACCATCCAAAAAATAACACGAATATTTTCTCTAGGAAACCCTTACGGGAGAAAACTCATCTAGAAGGTGAGGTTGCTCTGCTCTCTTTTCTTTGGTATGGAATATGATGTAAGTACAAAGGAGAAGGCACTATTTATGGAGTCACCTGAGACTTGTGGCATGTTAGGCTACTACAAAACATTAAACCCCTATATTATGCTCTCAAATTTCCCAATCCCTATTGTTCTTCTCAACTATGGAACAAAATACAATAATATAGAATGGAACCCCTTCTCCTCCTAGTGGCCTAGTATTTAGCATAACCCAATAGTCATCTAGGGGTAGGTTTTTGAATTCCTCAACCCTTAATTGTGATAGGGTTTTGAACCTTCTAGAATGTTCTTATAAAATACACTATGTGGCTAGCCCCACATGTCTAAGTAATGGAGGTTGGTGTGGCATCCACTCACACCATGGTAATCAATATGGTAGGCCAACTTGTTGGAGGCATAAGTTTTGCATACAAACTCAAATTGAGGTGATTCTTGCACCATTGGAAAGGTATCGGTGTGTAGAATATAAAATCTTCATCCATAGTAAGGTTAGGACCAAAAAATGTGTCGTTTGATGTCTCAAAATGGAACCAATATTGTGATAATGGGTATGCAAATGAGCTTTATTTCATCAAAAATGTTGTCTTAGCTTGATCCTCTTCTGCGATTCACACTTGGTGATATCTTGAGAAGCCATCTGTGAAGGAGTAGGGATCACAACCACCCACATTTTCCAGTACTTCATTGGTAAATGGTGTAGGGAATGGATCATGCATGCAGGCTGCATTTAGGTTGTGCATGTTGACACAAATCCTTATGTAAATGTCTTCTTTGGTTGCAACACCATTGAAATAATCCAATATAAATCTTCCATGGGAACATTGATCCCATCATCCAACATTCGATATGGCTCTTTGCACACCTTCTATTTATACTTGGGATTGAGGCAATAGGGTCACCATTTTACTGGTTTGACATCGAGATTTAGCTTAATTTTCATGGTGCCAAGGGATCCTGCAATTCCCTTCATCTATGAGAAGCTTTTGGGAAAAAGGTCGTCATACTCTTTTAGCAAATCTACCACTTGGGTTATTGTTTCCTTGTCCCAATAATCCCCAATGATGACCATCTTCAGTGCTTCTTATGTGATGATATTATGTTTCTTTGTCTTAATTGGGTGGCCATAGTCCGATATGGTGCTCTCCGAAGCCTTCTCTTCAGCCACAGTCTCTTCCTTAGCTTCATTGATTTGTACTCCCATGGGGTCATCTTCATCAATTTTATCACTATCAATCTTCTAGAAATGTATCGTCTCCTTCATTGTTTCCATTGGCTTATGATAGGTGCAGATGAATTTTTCATGGTATTCTTCGGTGGATGATGAAAGATGAAATCCCTAATTCTTAGGAGGTCATCCTTCTGCGCACTTCCACCATGAAGCTAAATGTCTCACATAACTGCTTACTAACGCTTCCCCAGTCCCTTGCTTTCCTTCTTGTTTCCTCATGGATGTACAATCGTCTATGGACCATGACCATGGCATGGACAAACTGATGGACACATTGAGTGTGAGGGATGTGCTTAGTTTTCTAGCACCTCTCACAAAAGAAAATGTTCTCTTGAGGATCTTCAGTACCCTTATATCGATTCATCATATCAAATTCGATGGTGGGATGGAACCTGACCTTTATAAACTCAACCACCTACACCCATTTTTGTATGTCCCCATGATGTGTCACCCACCAATGCGCATGTGTTCTTATGAGGACTACATCTATGGCATGTACCCTTTGATTCTTTGGGACCACTTCCTCCATTTTTGCGATGAATGTGTTGATTAGACCTATACAATCAAATCTTGATGCATCACATAACTCTAATCCAATCCAATGCATTGTCTTTGTAATCCGTGTGCATCTCCTAGTGGAAAATTCATACAACTTATTTTGTCATCTCTCCATAACATCCTCTGAATTTGTGTCATCTGAGTGCACGCTTCTCCAGGTCAGCTCACCATATGTTATGGTATTGACATAATACTCCATGCACCCTATAATCTGATAGATGTTCTGAATATTCAAACTCTGTGCATCCTCATTCATGGGATCATTATACCTATCACCCTCATTTTTATCTAATGGCGTAATGATGCGCAAGGTATCTATTTCAAAGGACATATATTGTTTCTTTGAATTCAAAATTGCATTGTTTTCAAATTCCGACTCAATGCCAAGCAACATGGGGTAGGGATTTGAGTCATCCATGATCTCAATCACTTCAAAGTCTACTTTAGTCATCACCCCTTCAACATTCACTTCTACTTGCTCCAACCATCTGATGGGGTAGATTCGGTATTGGTTATCCAACTTGATTTGAATGGGGGACCACAACAAGTTTGGCTTTCCCATCAACTCCCAAGATTTGTTTAACAAGATGTTCACATTGGATCCCAAGTCCAACATGACACCATCCATCTCATAAATTATGAGTTCAATTATCATTTTGAACTCTGTCCCTGTGCACTTATGTTTTCTCACATGTCATACATCATGTTCTGGAAACGGGGTAGATATATCTACAATGGTCTCTTTTTCCCCCATGTGTCTTGTCAATATATGTGTCAACTTATTTGCATCTTCAAGATCACTTAACATTTTCAAATAATAGTGCAATAAGTTACTTACTTTATCCTCTATTTTCTCTTCATGAAAAGTGTTGCATTGCGCTTCTTCTCACGTTGTGCATCATAGCTCTTCAAGCACACACTCCTTTGTTTCATCTTGTTAAGCCCATTGCACCTATTCATGTCTATGTGCTTCTTCTAGTGACCTTTGTGTCACACATTGTATCTCCTTATGCACACAATCTTCCTCCAATGATTTTTTTGTTGCTCTGTGTAATTCTTCATGAATGCATGCCTCCTCTAATGATGTTTGTGTGGCTCACTCCACTTCTTCGTGCACCTTGGCTTCCTCCAGTGATATTTGTGTCATGTGTTGTAACTCTTTGTGAACCTTGTCTTCCTCCAGTGATCTTTGTGTCACGTGTTGTAATTCTTCATGCACTCAGTCTTCCTCTAGGGCCCTCTATGAATCACACATGAATTGCTTTTGCTCCACATCATCAAACTTGGGAGGGGCCTACGCTGATTTTCGGATCTTACATTCGATTTTATCCCAATCTCTCTCCACGCCCTAATTCCATTCCCATATGAATTCATCCTCAGGTTACCACTTTCACATCAGCTTATTCCTTTGTCATTTTATCTATGCACGACTCCACAATCACCATATTGTAGTGTGCCTTTTTCTCTTCCAACTTTGACAACAATTCTAGGAAATTTTTCGTGACATGCTTGGTACTATGAAAATACCCATAGAGATCACGTGGTTTAGTACAAAATCATGACACATGGCCTACTTCACCATAATTAAAGAAAATAGTGGTATTCCTCAACCCTCGCCATATCCTCGTCCTCTTCCTCGTCCATATCCTCCTCTTGGACCTCCTTGGTATCCTCCTCTATCCACGCCTCTATGGTTGCCACCTTTCTGTTCTTCTTGTACCTAGAAGGCATTTGTAGTTTTCTCCTACATCAATTGAAGTGACCGACAATTGTTCACATTGTTCCCCATGGATTTGTAGAACTCACAAAATGGAGCATGTGTAGTCTTCTGATATTTTTGTAATGTTGGGCACCGAATAAGTATATGTCCCCATTGTCTGCAAATATTGCACCACTTGGTCTGAGGTCGACTTGTAATTGTATTTGGCACACCCATCGCCATGTAGCTTCCCAGTGTAGGACATTTGTTCCTATGGTGGCCTTATGTGCGACACATAGTACACCACACATGTTTGTGCACGAATTTAGCCTTAGCTATATGTTGTAATTGCATCATGTGATTTGTGAGCTAAGATTGCACCTACGCCAGCGTTGCTGATGTATCACCACCTATTTTTGTAGCTTCAAGGAACATCATAATATCCACAGCCTCTGCCTGAGTCGTTACCTTCTGTTGGGTGAGAGAGACTTGAATGTGGGGTAGGATTCCTACAATAAACCACTCCCTGTGCTAAATGTATTGGATCTAAAATGTCAGTCTGTTCAACAATATCTTGAACCATTGGTCATAGTCCCATACAATTTATCCAATCTATTGTCTGATCTATTTGATCTCAGTGATACACCATGATTCTGACGTAGGCCTCTAAAATTCCCTAGGTATATATCTCTTAATCTCTATCAGGGACCCAATTTATCATGCCAACGCAGTTTCCTTGTACTTCATATACCACATTGGAGCTCAATCTCCGAAGGTGGTCTCCAGCCATGCTATCTTAGACGTGTCATCCATGATTCTCTTCACATACCATATAGCTTCACATGTAAACCAATATTGCTTTGCATCATTTATACCCGTCCCATGGAACATGGGTACCCTCAAAATTGTATCTTGGTTTTCCATACTCAATATAGTGTTGTGTCCTCCTAAATGACTACTAGTTGTTGGTGATACAAATATTGATATCGAAACTATTCCTGCTGAAGTATTGTTGAGTTCAACCTCTTCTTCAATTGTATCTTCTCTTCTCCTTTATTTACTCTTTCTTCTTCTACTCTTATCTTCACACTTTCTTTGCTTCTTTATTCTCAGTTACAAATGTGCAAGGGGGATGGTTCAAAGAGGGGGTTCGTCCATATTCTCTCATTATATTCGGTGAGGGTACAAAGAGATTCCTACCTATAGCCATGAAAGTCCATTCACAATCATTAAACCCTCTTCCCCTTCTCTGGGGGTTCCATCGCCATCTTCTACCACATCGGCGTTGCTACTCCGCACCGCATCTTCTTTTTATGTGACTACATCTCTTAAAAAATAAGAAGATATGAATTCCTATTCTCTGACCCTACTACCACTACTCTTGGTATCCTAACTTGATACCCTAATCCTAACATTGTGTCTCTTTGATGTCCTCTCTCCTTCTGTGCTCCTCTCTAGCGTGATACAAGTATTGATATCGAAACTATTCTTGGTGAAGTATTGTTGACTTCAACCTCTTCTTCACTTGTATCTTCTCTTCTCCTTTATTTACTCTTTCTTCTTCTACTCTTATCTTCGCACTTTATTTGCTTCTTTATTCTCAGTTACAAATGCTGAAGGGGGATGGTTCAAAGAGGGGGTTCCTCCATCTTCTCTCATTATATTCGGTGAGGGTACAAAGAGATTCCTACCTATAGCCATGCAAGTCCATTCATAATCTCTAAACCCTCTTCCCCTTCTCTGGCGGTTCCATCGCCATATTCTACCACATCGGTGTTGCTACTCTGCACCTCATCTTCTTTTTATGCGACTACATATCTTAACAAATAAGAAGATATGAATTCCTCTTCTTCAACCCTACTACCACTACTCTTGGTATCCTAACTTGATACCCTAATCCTAATGTTGCATCTCTTTGATGACCTCTCTCCTTCTATGCTCCTATGTGGCACATAACAATCTCTCGCACATCCTCATGGTGTGGTTTCCTTTCTCTTCATTATGGGTATGACCCCTCATCCTTCATCCATTTCTATATTATTTCATCTTCTATGTTTTTCTTTCCTCTTTATCTCAACTCTTATTGCATATCTATTGGATATTTCTCTCTTCTGCTCTTATGGTTCCATTCTTTTGTTACCTCATCTCAACATCTTCTATATCCCTCCCACTAGATCCATTTTCTCTCTCTTTCCCCCCTTCTTTCCATCCCCCCCATTTGTGTGAGGGGGTCTACTTGACCATCCTATCGGGATCCATGCACATCAACCAATTGTCTAAAAAAAAACTCTTGATCCATAGGGGAATCTCTTCCAACAATCTATTTTTAGGGCCATCCACAAATTTTATTTTAGCCTCGCTGAAAGAATCATTGTATTCAATGGATAACTCTACGATGTATCCTTCCTTTACCTGGTCGACCTAGAAGTTAATTGCTTGAGCCCATTTATTATCCATATATTTTAGTCTATTAACCGTATTCTCGTCCCATATCAGTGGTTCTTGGACTCCTAGAGCAATGTTAATGGTTGTGTACCTCTTCAACTATTCATACAACAAACAAAGAAACTCAAAAAAAAAAAAACTTCATGCAAATTTGTTTAGATATACCTATATTTCCATCTTTCAATGTTGGTTATTAGATTCTTGGTAACTTGTCATGCAAACTTGTCTTCCTTCTCAGATAACCAGTCTTATGTTTCCTCATGAGACATATTCCACCTCATTCTTTCCCTTCATCATGCAATACAAAACCTTCAGGTCCCGCCAACGAAACCATTTGTTGGCTAGTTTTCTATCCACTCTCCTCGTTGGGGGGTTTAATACTTAGGGCTCATCAATATTGACCAACAAAACCATTTGTTGGCTCATATTCAATCTTCGGTCTAGGACCCAAGAAGGTCACACCTGAGACACTATAAGAATCATAGAGACTAATAGTCTTGTGCATGTTTTTTGTTAGATGTGAAGGGACAGTGCAATTAGGGAAACCTCTCGAGCATAAGTGCATTCATTCATCCATAGCTAAAAAACATAGTACTATGCATCTAAAAGTAAAGAAGATATAAATTTAAACCATAACACACAAGAGATTGCAAAGAGAAAGGACTTCATATTTCATTCATTAGCTTCAATTGCATGAAAATACAAAAACCCATAATAAAGATCTAATCCATGTGCTCTAAACTCATACACTAGTCATTACAGAGATCTATGATATGCGCTCTAGTCTCATTCCTTCATTCCTTCATAGTTCTAACTCTATTACAGACTCATGCAAAACTTAGAAAAAACTGAACATGGAACTCTATCTTTTTGTTCCAGTTGACTCTCTATTACAATCATGAACTCTATATTACAATGCTATGCTCTCTCCTACTCGACTTCTCTACTCCTCTCTCTTGAGTGAACAAAATATCCACATGCTTTACATGTCCACATGCAACCCCTGAATCTTCCTGGAGTGTGGAAATCCTAACTAACTTTCCATTTCATCCATGCCTTTTCCCATGATCATTTGGGTCATTATAATAATTATAATACTTGATTACAAAATATTCCCAAAGATACGCTCAAATTCATTGCATGCAGTCTTCTTTTTTATTGCTTGAGCACAATACAAAATAGGGTTGGTGCGCACAATATTACTTTGGTTGGTGTTGATGTCGATCCTTATTGGTGTCGTGTAGTGTATCTTCATGGGCACAAATGTAGTATTGATTTGTGGCGTGTGCGCGCAACTTCACCAAAACCTTGGGTTCCAACAATGAGCAACATGTATACCATCTACCATTGCATCCCACTACAATATCAACTCAAGATAAGGATAGTAAACAAACATAAATCATAGAGGAAGCATATCAATCATGGTTGATTCAACCAATTATTCAATTCCCATTACATCCTAAGTCACCAATAAGAACGTCTACTATAATACTTGTTCTTCACATGTTGCAGATGAAAAATGATGATAGACAAGTTGGTATGGATGATTTCTTGCCAAATACCAATGCCATGGAGGGAATGTTGTTAAATGAATTTAGTAAGATTCATTAGGGGAAATTACTTATATTGTCGATACCTTCTTTGAAATTCTAAAATCTACTTCCACCACCCCTCTCTTTGGACATGGGTCAAGGTCTACCCAACTAGGGACACAAATATTATTGTACAACTTGAAAGAAATATATGGTATGTTTGATGTGTGTTTCTTAGCACTATTGAGGTAACTAACCATTAAGTCCCCTATATTTTAATCAATATTGTCACACAATCAACAATGAAAAGTGATTTATGCATGTTTAATGACATTGTACATTTATATTGCCCACTAATTACAATTTATTCAAAGACAAGGAACTTCTGAAACTATTGAAAAGTTTGGGTGTTAAGTACATATCATATCACACTTAATTGAATAATTGTATTCTTTACAGAGGATATTACGTGAACAAAGAGATATGTCCAAAATGTGGGCATGACAGGTACAAGAAATAAAAAAGGAGTAACGCAAGTGGTCCTAATCATAACATAATGAGGCACATACCTATAATTCTAAGAATTCAATGGATCTTTCATTGCAAAGAATTAGTTGTGTTGTAAGAGTGGCATGCTATGAAGCATATAAAGGATACATGGCCCAATAAATTTGAGGATGAATTACAAAGCCTTTGATTGAGAATAGCCATGAATGGAGTTAATCCTTAGTCACTCCAAAACACCAACTGTTTTATTTATCCCATGGTAGTGATCAATAACAATATCCTCCTATGGTTATGTGTGAAGAATGGACATCTTATGTTGGCTCTTATAGTTCCTTGTAAATAACAAGTGAAGATAATGGATGTCTACATCCAACCATTGATCAATGAATTGAAGTAATTATGGGAAGGGAAATAGGTATGTGATGTATTAATATCCATCCCGATGAAGAGGTATTTTACATTGTAGGCATATGTGTGTATACTATGCATGAATATACAAGACTAGGATTCTTCTATCATAAGCATGTTGAATGATTTGTTTATTTTGACATTGTTATTTGGCATACTTAATTTGGTGCAACTATCTTCTTTGGTGCTAACTTGTTCTATATATAATAGCATCACATGGATTGTAAAAAAAGAGTATCATGAATGTAAATGGTGTGGACCTTTTATAAAGGCAAGGTGGTCTATAAACTTACGAAATCCAGTGTACAACTACTTGAAGGTGTTCCTCCTAGAAAATTGCCCTTATAGAAGAGAAAAAATTGCTTTCAATCATAAACAACAGAGAACCGAGAGGCTTGAAATAATGGCATTGGAAAACTAGCTTAGGGCATATGAATCATTTATGGATAAATAAATTACATAATTATTTGATTCAAATGGGGAACCTATGTTTGATGATCTTGATTTTTTTGAAACTTATGTCGAGAGTATTCCCATTAGGATGAAAATGAAATTTGAATTTTATGAGCTTCCATATTGGGGGAATCTTAAGGCTACCCACTTACTAGATTCCATGCATATATTCAAAAACGTTTCATCTTCTTTATAGAGGCACATATCATCATAAAAAAGTGACACAATAGGTGTTAGGAGAGATAATACTCCTTCAAATACTAAAAATAAGCATTGACCAAGAAAAGAAATTAAAGGAGTGGTTGGCCGCTCTTGGTCTTTTAAAGAAGGTGACGTCCCATTGATTTTGAAGAAAAGTGATCAATATTTGGCAAAGGATTTTGTATTGGGAGTGAAGGTGCCTTATTTACATGGGTCAACTCTACAATTTTGCTTCACTGTAGGAGGACATTTTTCAGGTTGAAATCACATGACCATCCGAACCTTCTAAGGGTATGTATGTTGATTACATGCTTATTTTTTTGTAGTGTACATTATATGCTATGCACTAGCAATTTTCACACAATTTTATGCCAATTAGTTTTTTACATGTTTATTTTATAGTGTCATTATCCTTTGTTAGTGCATGGTTTTCTGAATCGTGACTTCCCCTAGGACCTGTGACATGCCATATCTAAATTATCTACAATGGTTAACATTCCAAGGTGGTGTCAAGAGATAACTAGTATTGTTTGTATCTTTAAAAATGAATTGCCCACGAGTTTCATGGACTTGTAGGTCCATATTCTAATTCATCTAGTTGATGAGGTTTAATTGGTTGGGGTGGTCTCTTCTCATTGGATGTTATTCTTGGAGAGGTGCATGAAAAATTTAAAGGGCTTTGATCGATAAAGGGAAAAACTTGAGGGGTCTATGATGGAGGGGTACATAATATATGAGGCATTCTATTACGCTAGTGAGTACATATAGAAAAATGATAACACACTAGGAAAAGTGGTTTGGGATGACCGTCGAGATGAGAACAAAAGGGAAGGGGAGCTACTCCAAATTAATGGTAAAAAATGCATGATAAAGAGTAAGCCCCTTATCTTTTGTCTAGAGTAAATATTCACTTAACTTGATAATATATATTTGATCTCATACTATTTGTTTTGATTTCATAAATACATCAATGAATTCATAAATTGATTTCATTAATAAATTATTTGTTTTTTGCATTGTGGAGGCAACACAACCATGGATCGTGTTGTATGAAAAAAAGAGAAGGAAATGGGACACTGACGCGAATTTTTTAGATGATTGAACGATAGAAGCATTCCTTATCCTGATCATTTAAAATAAAATATGCCAATGATTTATCTTAACAATTGAGTGGTTGACCAAATTAGAGAGAAATATGGAATGTCCATCACTACCTATGTGGTGAAGAGGATACACTAAACATAGATATTAGGTGCAACAACTCTATAATAATTTGTCTATGTCAATTGTTCATTTTATAATGCACATTTGAATTATAACATGTATTATGTTTTGATTGATGATTGAGTTATTAGACATATGACAACATCCTTTGTTCACATTTTTACAAGTGCATTTGTTCTGATATATGTGGGCATATGGACATTATTTTCACATTGAGGCTATCAATGATGGATGTGTTACACTTCACTATGGACTGGAGGTTGAGCTTGACCAATATTATTGTGATAGCTACTATGAGTAGAACCTAGTAGAGTGGAGGTTAGGTTATGTCAAAAATATATAAGATATCAGGCAAGTGGCCTTCTCATCTTTCCAACATGTTATTTTTAGGTGCAAGTGGGGGATACCATTGACCAAATTAACGTAAAGGTAGATTGTGATAGTGGGATAATATGTATTGATTTTAAAAACATGTGGGATGAAAAGAAGGAGCCTTATGTTTTACTAAAACATTGCAATTAAGTATTTTTTTTACCTGGATGTATTGGATAGAGATTGGTGGTTCACACTAAGAAATGATGCAAGATCAAAACATGTTTATACAATGTTATCATTACAACTAAGGAAGATAATCAAGATGATGGAAACGAAGAGTGATATGCACATGTTTTATTTCAACATTTATGTTGTGGATGTGTCATTTTATTATGGTTTTCTTCAATTAGCCAACTATGTATGTATTCTTAATTATCACAATATAGTTAGTTGTTGTAGTTATGTAATGACATTTATTTAGAGAAACAATTGGCCTAAATCATTGTAGGGAATAAAAGTATAATTAGTGTTGATTTCAAAAATATGTTTAATGAGTATATTATGCATTATTAATTATCGCCAAGTTTCAATAATTTCAAAATTTTAATGCAATACCCAAATCATTTTTTCTTCTTTGTGTGATGTTAGATACAAAAACTTTACAACCATTTACAACTATCATCTTGAAAAAAAATAAAATTATTTTATAACGTTAATCTCTTAATAATATATTATGAATCATTTTTAATTGTAAGATCCCCATGTTGTCTCCTTTTGTCAAATCAATATTTTTTTTAAACCCAAACTGGAAAATTTATATTATAAAAAGGGTGCTCTGAGTCAACAGATTACATAGAGAGACAAAATTCCCAGTAGGGGGAGTTCAAAAACTGGACCCAGACTGAGTTGGGATAGAGTATTACACTCATCACCATGATATTTACAACTATTGTAGTCCAATAAACTTCTATTATAAATTCTAAAAAAGACCCGTAGACATAGCCAAAATTTGGAGTACATGTTATCCCCATTTTGTGGGATAACTAAGGAGATTATGTTTCGAGGCCCTAAGGTTGCATTTATGGAGTGTCGAGAGACAACATGACCAGCAATATCCATTTGCATAGTTGGAGACCCTTCTCATCACCACATAGGTCATTTATTTTTAGATGGCATCCACCACACCAGCTGGCTTCTGAAAGGAATTGAGCCTTGCTCCATGAGGTACAAGTCAGGTATTATGGTAAGTGTCATTTCAATATTTGAGGCATTTCAATATGTTGTATCTTAGACTTCTTTATATTTCATGGCATATGCTTGAACATTATGCCTTTTTACCCATTTCAACTTGGTGGTTGACATTGTGCCCTAGTAAGTGGTCTTCCTCGAGAATGTGTTTGCTACTAGGAACTCCCTTGAAGATCCATCGTACCGTTCCTAGCCATACTTACCACTTTCCATCACTTAAACCCCCCATTTCCTTATCTCTTGGGATTTTAGGGTGTATTGACCCAAGAAGGGGTTGTCCCTCATTCTATGGGAAGAAGAGACTGAAGGCCCAGAGATATTGTTTTTGGGTAAAATATAAAATCCTATATATAAACCTTCCAGATGCTTCTCCCAGGGATCTCGCAAGAAATAAATGAAACCCTTATCTGTAAGAACAGGGGGATGCACAAGAATAAATAATATAATTCCTAGGGGGTTAGTTGGAGGATAGGAGGTCTCCTCACAAGTCGGCCTAGCCATATGACATTACCATCATCTGACCACCAAGCTAGGGTAGTGTCTCTCAGCTGCACAACTGAGAAAGGGGGTCTCATCATGAGACAAACTTCTCATTTCCCCAAAGTATTTGTGAGTGGCATTGTCATCTTCTGGACACCATGCCAGGACAATGGCCTTCAACTCATCCCTAAAACATGAAAGAAACAAAGAATGGAAAAACGATGGGCTTGGAAAAATTGCATTGAAAAAAAAGGCACCACACACCCTCTACAAAGGCACCCATGAATGGGACACTACAACCCCTTCTATTTCATGAACCCCATGCCCATTGAGTCTTGATCCTTAACCACTTCATCCACTTTACATGTCTTAGAGAGGGATCTCTTGGAAACACTCATTGACCTAGAGAAATATCTACCCAATAGGACACCTCGTTAACCCTCCCATATCAAGGCTTGGCAAGTCGCATAATGCCTTTGATAACTTACTTGTTTGATAGGGTAATCTTTGATGCATATGCTTAGGTGGCTCATTTATTGACTTGATTTACTCATCATGGTATTTTGACTTGAGATCCTTGGAGGGCATGCTCATTTGTCTTTGCAGGGCCTAGTTGGTGGACAGTTTTGGAGGAACAAGCCTAGCTTGGGATTCCATGGGGATTGTGTTATCACTCTGTAAATTCGTTTGGCTGAGAAAACAAATGACAGAGGTAACCTACAGACCAAATTTAAGACTAGAAACTAGTCTTTCCAACCTAGAGAGGGCTCTCTCTGAGACTTAATATCTAACAGATAATGGATTTGAATTGTCGGCTAGGTTTATTGCGTTCGTGAAATGTTTCTGGTTCTGTTGGCAAGGAAATACAAAACCTTGGGCCATGGAGTCAAATTCTAGAAAGCAAGAGAAATAAATGACTTGGTAACTAAAACTTGAGAGGATAAATGCTAAGTAGGCAATGGTCTTTCAGTTCAAAGTCGTTGTGTGTGGTGAGAGAAAAAATACATATAGCAACTTAGAGCACCATTGGAGATGAATTCTAAATTACTTATAAGAAAACACAGGAGTTTAAATGGCGAAGTCTAAATCATCACACAATGAATTATAGGCTTATTAAACGTTCCGATTTAAACAAAATACAAACATGGATATACATAAAGCATGAAGTACATACATAGGAGAGATCACAATACATCAAACCATCACCGTTAGAATCTTTTAATCAAAGTCTCAGGACCTTTTGCATTATATTTCAATCGGGTTCGAAAATTACATTCAATAGTCACTGTCTACACTACTTTGCCAACGAACCATGCTTACATTGAAAAGATGCATTATATAGAAAAATATACGCCCCTTGGGCTGCCATGCTCTAAACTACTACTCGTAGAATTTCATCTCTAGTTATTCCTTGCCAGATGATCTTTCAAATGCGACTTACTAAAAATAGGAACTTGACTGTCCACAATCATGTCATAATTGACGTCTTTACCATGATCATTCGGTCATCAACAATATTCCATCATTAGGAAGTGATGCATCGACGTTTATCCTTTGAAGGGTCACCCGAATGATCAATCACTTTGTCAGACTTCTGCCACCTAGTGTAACGGGCTTTGATTGATGTCGCTCGATCATTGGTCGTAGTATGCATGTGGCGGGTTGGTATGGAAGATGACTGTGTACTATCACTCGTGTTTTCCATATGGCGAAGACAGCCAGGGGACCACGCATCTCCTTCAAAAATGTTGTGCGTTCTGCGTACACTTGTCCTTCTCGGCATGTGGGTTTTCAACATCTACGCGACATATATCCACTTCATGGATACCCATCAGATTCCTTGCTTCCCAGCAAGAAACAAGACACGAGGAGAGAGGAAATTTGTGCCACGTTCCAAAAGACAAAAATGAGGTCGGGTCAATTATGTTTCTGTCCTTATCTGTAGTCTTGATATTCTAAGCATTTTCCTGAGAGACCAGTTGCGCCTTTTCAGATTCTTTACCTGTCTTTGCAAGACCGCATTCCCCTTTAGCTCTGTTTGAGAATTGGCTAGAGTCGCGTAGATGTTTTCCATGGTCGGTCCACATTATTTGAAGTGCTCCGCGATCTCTCCTCTGACATTCTATGTTCCTTGCGGAGCTGGATGATCATGTCTTGCACTTCGCTGAGTTGTTTCTTGATCCAATTCACATTCCCTTCTTGTCTCTGTGATGTCGATGTTTCGACAGTCCTTTCTGCTAACTTCTTTCTCAATTCCATGTCTCCCTGTACAACTCGGCAATAGCGAGTTGTGCTTTCTTTAGTTGTTGTGACGGCTCTTGAATATCCATGCTTTTAATGCCCGACCTTCTGTGTCTGTCACAAATTTCCCAGCTTGAGCCCTCGACAAGTTCTAGTCGAACAACGTGCATGAGTAACTTCTCAACAATAGATTGGGCACGCAGTTTGTGTGGAGATTTGGCCTCCCCGGGATCCTTGTTCTTCCTTGGCCTACCTCTTTTCTGGGGTACTATTTTTTTGGGTGACGAACCTTCCACTGTCTTTCCTTTTCTTGCAGCCCCATTTATTCCCACCTCTGCGCTGCAAGATGCTACTTCTCTTGTGGGTAGAGGGGGATATCCTTTGGGGTCCCTAGGGATGTCGACTGAAAACGTAAACGAGTCTCATTCCTTGCCCACTCGCCTCAATTCCTCAACTATCAACAACTTTATTAATGAGATATGGGATAAGTTTCTTCGGCTAGTTTGCTTTGGCTTGGACGTTATCCGCCATTCCTCCTAGACTTTGGTGCAAGAAGAAAGGTAAGTTAAAAGGTCTCTTCCCTATGAAATGCATCAACAACTTGACGTGATGCGGGTATATTCTGTCAGACCTTCTTTCACAGGTGAAATAATTTCTAATCACCTTCAGGAGTTTCTGAAAAGGCTCCCGTAGATACTGACTTGGAACACCCGTTCCGATTTTCCCGTTTAGGCAGTTTGGTTTGATGAATTATTCATAGCATAGCACATCCAAAGGAATTCCCTTAGACCACCTTTCACTATGCAGAGGGGTCTATGTCACGGCTGACAGAGTTTCCTCCGTCACCCGAAATTTGATTCCTGCAATAACCGTGTGGAACCCATTAAATCTGAGCGCGAATTGTTCCGCCAGTTTCACATTGTATCGTTGGATTTTATCGCAATAGTGCATGCATCTGACCTGTTCGAAATATGCCCTGACATTTGGATATTCGTTGATCAACACCAATTCTTTAGGTTCGAGCCTCATAGCTCTTCCACTTTGCGCCCTCTTCCTTATGTCTTGGGATGTTGTCATGGTGCAACGCGTGTTTGTTCTGTGCGTGTGGTAATGAAAGATGACACCCTTTTCACGCGGCAAATGGATGATGATATTTTTATCCGAGACATGTTGAAGGGGGAGTAGTGGAAACTTTGTGTGATAATCGAAAATGACTTTAGGAATTCACTGCGCGGTCCCCAGGGGCCATGAAGACTCTCGGTGTAGGAACAAGTTGATGATGTGATAATGATGATGCTAGCCTCGACGCAGTAGGGAAGCACAACAGAAAATTTGGGTGTGACAAGGAAAAAATCTAAGGATGAAAGGATGATCATGAGAGGAACTGTCGCCCGAAAGACTATCTTGTGGCAAACTATGATAGGCTCCAAACCATGATTTAAGACGGAAAAAAAGTGACAATATTGATTGACCAGGTTCGCGATATAACTGATGGAAATCGGCTTTCCCACAACGAGAAAACTCAGGACTTGCAGGAAAAATCACAAACAACGCATAAACTCAGATGGTAAAATAGAAACACGTAGAGTGACTGACATTTATAACTGAATGGGTGAGGGATGGAATCATGACAGAGGACATTGAATCCATGGTGACGAGAATTTTTGAAGCAGGATGAAGATTTGCGCAACACACTCACTTGACGGGCACACTTCGGAGTGTGCAAAGTACGGATGATAAGAGCTACAGAGTATACGTGATATGAGAGCCATGATTTCTTATCCTTTTTGTTTCATAATGAAGTGATGATGGTCATTATGTCTGTCGACGTGACCCTTACTCTAACAACTTGCCTCGACCTATGGCATGTAAAATCTGTCTTTCTGACAGGACCCAACCTTTTGGGAAAAGACCTTTACAACTCACACATGTTTGATTATGATGCCCTTTCCCAAATCCAAGGGCCAGATCGACCACTTGCTGACTTTAACCCATTTGTTTCTTAGTACCTGACCTCACACACTTTGACACATGGACCATGACTCATCTAGGACTGACTCTAATTGAAAAAATGACGGCGCTAACAACTGGCTCCAATGGGGATGCTATCTTCCCGGTGAGGAGGAAAAGAACAACAGACCATGTGTCTGACCATTGGGATTTATTTGATTTGTAAACTCTAAAACAACGGAAAATACTCACCCTAGAAATTCTTAACATTGTCATGACCAGATTTAGCATAAACTTAGGACCTTCTCTCCATGCTTCAATTTTATGTTGACCTCTGACTCGAAACGTCTTCTTTGAAAACATAGAAAATGGCTATTTACAATGACATGAAAACTGAAACATGACCATACTAAACCAGATAATGTTTAAGGAACTTGCCATTCATAGACCCCCCACCAGTGAGTTCTCCATTAATCTCTTGTAGCATATATGCGTTTTTCCCGTGATACGCAACAATCCRGAATGGACCCATCCAAAGATGATTTTTCATGCTTCCCTTTGTCTTCATTCCTCACATCCCACTTCAACACCAAATCATTTACCTTGAAATCCTCATGCTTAGAGTGCTTGTTGAAAATATTCTTCATCCTCTCTTAGTGAAGTTRTGATCGGTTGAAAACCTGCTCCCTCACTTGATGCGCATGAACCAATTGATTTATCCTCCTCTGAGTGTCATTTGGTTCGACCTCTTTCTCTTGCAGCAACCTCCTGATGGTCAATCCCAGCGAGGTGGAGAAAAATGCCTCTACACCATATACAATTTGGAATGGTGATGTGGATATGGACTTTTTGGTAGTGATTTTTTCAGCCCATAGCGCGCAGATAAGCTTCTTGTGCCAGACCTTCTCTTTGTCATGTAGGAGACTTTTAATAATCCTGGTTAATATTTTGTTGGATGATTCTGCCAATCCATTACCATGTGGGTAATAAGTTGTAGAATGTCCCAGGGTTATGTTGTAATCATTACAAAAATTCTCCATATTATTGTACTTGAACGATGCTGCATTATCCATGATGATCTTGACAGGGCACCCGAACCTAGACAAGATATTGGTTTCCAGAAACTGAATGATAACTGTGTTGGTAGCTTTCCTTTTGGGGATTGCTTCGATCCATTTGGTGAAGTAGTCTGTGGCCATTAGTATCCATATATGTTGAGCCGAGGATGGTGGATGGATTTCTCCTATAAATTATAGACCCCATTGCATGAATGGTGCTTCGACAAAGATAGGTTGCAACGACAGAGGTTGCAGATTTCTTTTTCCATCGAATATCTGGCATTCGTGGCAAATGGAAAATTCCTTGTATACATCTACAAAAACACTGGGCCAATAAAATCCCGCCCTAAAGATTTTATGTGCGGTGGACTTCAGGTAACGATGCCTCCAACAGTCCCCTTTGTGGAACTCCTTGATAGCTCGTTCTGTGTTTTCTTCCAACAAATAATTAAGCAAAATACCTCCTGAATATTTCCAATACAAAGAGTTATCTAGGATGCAAAACTTAGTCACCTCCAACTTCAAAAACCTAGCCTTGGTTTTTCTTAACCCTGGAGGAGCTTGCAAATTTCTCAATACGTAAATGATGTCAGTGTACCAAGGTGAATCGATGAATTTCTGAGATACCCGCGGGACTGCTTCTTCTTGAGGGTTCTCTGACAGATCAACAATGAAGTTTATTCCCAAAACAACACAGTTCGACTGCGCCATCAATTTTGTGAGCCCCAGAACCTTAATCGGCATTGTAGGATTGATTTCGAGGTCATATTCCAACATGAATATGGTCCATTTATCTCTTCTCCCCTCGGGGCCAGGCTGAGTCAAGATATCCTTGAAAGAATTATTAGGCACATAAGCAATGACGCGGGAATGCAGTATATAAGTCATGAATTCCTTGAGGGATTTCGCTAAGGCATATGCTTGTTTTTCCATGATATTGTACCTTAGTGGGGAGTCTCTCAATGTTTTTCTGAAATAGGCTATAGGATTTTTGAAATTCTTCTCGTCCTTCTATAACAGGATGCATGACATGGTGTGCTCTGAGGCGAAGGAGAATAAGATAAAATCCTTTGTGAAATCCGGGGTGGATAATGCGGGAGATTTGGTCAGCGCCACTTTGATGTCTTCAGATTATTTCCTGGCTTCATGGGTCTGTTTTATCTCATTACCTTTTCTGAGCATACTCGTAATGTGCTTTATAATTTCATCTAGATTCAGAATGAACCTCTTAAAAAAAATCACATTTCCCAGAAAAGAGTGTGCCTCTTTCTTTCTCCGAGGAGTGTTGATATTCAGAATCCCTTCCACCCTGTTGGGGTATATATTTATGCCTTCCTTTGAGATGATGTTCCCCAACAGTTTTCCTTCTTGCATCCTGAAATTTGATTTTTTTGGATTTAATGATATGCCGAACTTTCTGCATTTCTGGAAGACCTTCTTCAGATGCTTAAGATGTTGTTCGTCAAAGTCAAAAAATAATGTGATGTCGTCCAGGTAGATCACAATAAACTTGTCTTTCTCCTCAGCACATTCTATATCCATATCCCTTTGGAAAGTAGCTCCAGTGTGCATAAGATCGAAAGGCATCTTTTCATAAATGAACGTACCCCACAGTGTCGTAAAGGTTGTCTTCTCCCAATCGTCCAGGTGTACCATGATTTGATTGTAACCGGAAAAATCGTCCAACATTGACATTTTCTGGGATCCAACTACCTTATGCAAGATGTAGTCCATCTTAGGAAGCAGGTAATTTTCTTTGAGGGATACTTCGTTCAATTTCTGAAAATCCTCGCATAACCTTATTTCATCGCTCTTCTTCCTTACAGGTACAAGGTTGGTCACCCATTTTGAAAATCTCAAAGAAACAATAATTTTGGCATCAAATAGCTTCTTTAACTCTTTTTCAATCAACGACAACATCACGGGATTGATCTTTCTTAGCTTTTTCTTGAAAGGTTTTTGATCCTCCTTGATGGGAATGACATGCTAAATTACTCTAGTGATATAGACTTTCAATTCTTCATAACTCCACGCAAAAACGTCAGGAAAATATTTCATGAGGTTGATATGTCTCTGCTTGATCTCCGGACTGAGTGTGTCTTTGACAATTTGATTATATTTGGATTCTCTTGAGTCCTGATGTTCCAATACTCGATATCTTCATCATTCGCAGTGACCCTGGGATTTTTGGCTACATCATTTTCATTAAACAACTTTTCTAATGGAACCAATCCTTTGGGGATGATGTTGTTTTTTAGCTGCACTATATCCCTTCCAGCTATCTGGTTCTGAAAGGGGTCGTCATCACTGTGCACAGTTTCATCTTCATATTCTTCGCAACAACACTCATCATCGATGTTTACGTCATCTAACTTATCACTCATTTGGAGGAACCTCTCCACCTATTTTTCATCTTCAAACACTTGCCAATACTTTATATTATCGGGTACTATGGGCCTATGTTTGACTTCAATCTCATACTTCCTGTTTGGAAAAACTGGAATTTTAAACAATGAAGTTGAGGTGGCCAGGGAATCCGCAATTTCATTTTTTCCCCTGGGGATCACTGACAAATTATACTCTAGCACTAGATTCCTATATGCTCTCAGTCTGGGGTGCTTGGACTGGTATATACCCTTCACTTGATTTATGATGAGCTTAGAGTCTACATGCACTGTTATCCTCTTAGCGCCCAATTCTTTTAAAGTTCTCAAACCCAAAATTATTGCCTCATACTCAGCCATGTTATTTGTACAATCAAAGGTGAGCTTGTAAGAGCAGAGTTTGGAGTCCACCTTCGGAGGATTTATCCATACACCGGCTGCAACTCCTTCCTTGTTGACAGCTTCGTCAAAACTCATATTCCACATTTCAGTTTCTGCGTGGTTTCTTTGATCTGTGCATTCCTTTGCTCGACACGCGGCCTTATCTTCAACAATCATGATAGTTATCGACTCCTCCCCTTCAAAACTTAAGTCATTGTAAAACATAGATGAGTCGATTTCGGTGTCGACATAGTAGATAGGATGATGTTTGGTTGGGTCTTGCTACTCACCATGTACTTGAGAAACACCTCTCTGTACAGTCTTCTTTCTTGGCCGAAAATAGGGATGGTGGAATAAGACATGTCCATCTGCAGAGTTCCATTTAATTTCGTGGCCCACGATATAGATAACAACATGCCGAATTTTGGGGGGATGTCGGCCACCACCACGTCCATGACAAAATTATTTGATGGAATTTGAGATAACAACATGACCAAATCTTTGATCAGACCCAAACATTTCACCTTTCTTGAGTCGAAAGAGAAAATGTCCTTATAAGGTCTGGTGACGTCAGAGACTAACTTGTCTGTGACCACCTTTGGCATGAGATTGTGTGACACGTCTGAATCCAACATGGCATTATCCAAAGTCATGTCATGGATTTTGAGGCTGACATAGAAATGGGGAACGTCCTCAGTATCGTCAGTTTCTTCTACGCGCAAACCAAATAAGATGGCAGGGTGGTCATCCTGGACGTTCAAGGTGTCAGGAGCCTCTTCCATATTTAACATTTTAATGATATGATCACTATACTCTCCCTTCTAGATGAGAAAATTAAAAGGAACAAAGATTTTAATTTTGTCCATTTCATTCTCAAAGTTAAAGGGAGGAGAAGCTTTGTCTACCTCTTTGACGCCCGTCTCCTTACTCACCTTCGACAAATATTCCTCCTTTGACTTTCCTTTCTCTATCGCATCCCTTGCTGGATTGTCTTTATTTGGTTGGCTTGCGGAAGGAGTGTTCGCTTGAGGTTATTTTGTGGGTTTCATCTACTGAGGCTCTGCGGACGTCTTTCTACTCCTGAGGTTGTATTTCTTTTGAAACTGCATGATTGCATTGTGATATCCTTTCTTGAACTCCTCCATTTTCGAAGACAGCGTGTCCTCTGTCTCCAACATAATACCATGATTTGCGTCCATGAATTGATCATATTCTCCCTTTGTTAAGAACACGTATGTGTTCGTGTCGTCGCAACAATGCATCTGGTCTTGGATCATCTAATCAAATTCTTCATTTGCATAGTTTTTTTGGAATGGAGGTCTTATTTGTTGATCACCCTGCTCTCTCTAGTCCCTCTTCCTGATCTACGAGACCAGAGCCCTTCTAAAGTTTTGATTTATGGGTTGGAAATCATTTTTCTTCCTGGTAGCGGGCTTGTTCTCCATGGACATCCTTTCCATCAACTTCTCCATAGTCTTCATCATCAAGTCGAACTTTTCATCTGACGATCGAGACGTAGAGGGTTGCGCGTCTCCTTGGGGATTATTCCCGTTTCTGTCAAATTCTTTTTTGATCTTTCCTGATGCCATCAGATTTAGTTTGACTTCTATTGTGTCGCTCATCATAGCGCCTAAAGTAATATATCTTCTTTCTCTCAACAGCAAGTCAAAATCGTTGTCAAAGGAATCAGTGAATCGAAGTTACGCAGCTTCAGGAGGCAGCTGGACTTTTGTGGGGATTGAGTTATAGACATTCATGAATCTGGATGAAAACTATTGCACCATTTCCTTTGGTGATATTTTCATATTATTATATTGCATTATTAGTTGGAGAGGATTCTTTTTTTCTCCCAATTTGGAAAGAAATGATCTTTCAAATGCTGTGAAATCGGGGATGCTCGCTACTTGAAGGGCCATAAACCACTTCTCGACCTCCCCTGAAAGACTCTGCGCGACCAATCTCATTTTCACATTCTCATGATCGACCTCTTCTAGGTCAACAAAATCATTGAACCAATCCAAGTGATTTTGGGCAGAGGCATTTCCTTCGACATCATATAGCTTAATCCTTTGATTATAGTTCTGGGGAAAATCATGCAGTTGGGTTGTAGGGAAAGAGGGGTGAATCTGGCGGCCATCACTCTAGGATGTTTTGGAACTGGCGGAATTCTTTGAGTAGGGATTACAACAGCTTGCGGGATTTTGTTTGGTATCAAATATTGAAACCTCTTCTCATCGAAGAATATCTCATTCAAATAGGTTTCTGATTTAGACCTGAACACGGTTTGTTCTAACAGTGTGTCAAAATCAAGGTCGTCGATGCTTTGTACACTGTCCTTGGGTAAGGATAGGTTTTTGTTCAGGTAATAGAACGAGTTTGGCACATGTTCCTTTTCCCTACACAAAAGTTTTTCGATATCAGACACAAGTGCTACAGGGTCCAGATCAGGGTTGGCTCTGGTATAAACTTCCTTTGGAGCCAGAATTTTTGAGTTGTACTACTCTATGCTACTGGTATTATTTGTTGGATTCTCCAGAGTAAATATTTCATCCAATATAGACGTCTGACCCACGGTTACGCTCAGGGGTCAAAACTACAGATTTAGTCGTTCTCATAGGGAAATTTTTATTCAATTTCACTCCCCGACAACGTCGCCAAGATGTTAGCACTCTGTAAATTTGTTTGGCTAAGAAAAAAAATGATAGAGGTAACCTACAGACCAACTTTAAGACGAGAAACTAGCCTTTCTGACCTAGAGAGGGCTCTCTCTAAGACTTAATCTCTAACAGATAATGGCTTTGAATTATCGGCTAGGTTTATTGCGTTCATGAAATGTTTATGGTTCCGTTGGGAAGGAAATATAGAACCTTGGGCCATGGAGTCAAATTCCAAAAACCAAGAGGAATAAATGACTTGGTAACTAAACTTTGAGAGGATAAAGGCTAAGCAAGCAATGGTCTTTCAGTTCAAAGTCGTTGTGTGTGGCGAGAGAAAAAATACAAAAGGAAACTCAGAGCACCATTGGAGATGAATTATAAATTACTTAGAAGAAAACACAGGAGTTTAAATGGCGAAGTCTAAAGCATTGCGCGATGAATTCTAGACTTATTAAATGTTCTGATTTAAACATAATACAGACATGGATATACAGAAAACATGAAGTACATACATAGGAGAGATCACAATACATCAAACCACCACCGTTATAATCTTTTCATCAAAGTCTTAGGACCTTTTGCATTATATTTCAATCGGGTTTGAAAGTTACATTCAACAGTCACTGTCTACACTATTTTTTCAACCAACCAAACTTACATTGAAAAGATGCAATATATAGAAAAATATGTGCCGCTTGGGCTGCCACGCTCCAAACTACTACTCCTAGAATTTCAGCTCTGGTTATTCCCTGCCAGATGATCTTTCAAATGGGAATTACTAAGAATAGGAACCTGACTATCCCCAATCATTTCATAACCGATATCTTTACCATGATCGTTTAGTCATCAACAAGATTCCATCATTAGGAAGTGATGTGTTAGTGTTTCTCCTTTTAAGGGTCACCCAAATGATCGAGCACGTTGTCAGACTTCTTCCACCCAGTGTAACGGGCTTTGATTGATGTTGTACGATCATTGGTCGTAGTATGCATGTGGTAGGTTGGTATGGAACATGACTGTGGACTGTCACTCGTGTTTTCTAGATGGCGATGATGGTCAGGGGACCATGCATCTCCTTCAAAACTGTTGTGCGTTATGCCTACACTTGTCCTTCTCGACAGGTGGGTTTTTAGCATCTGCGCGACCTATATCCACCGCGGGGATACTTGTCAGATTCCTTGCTTCCCGACAAGAAAYAGAGCACAAGGAGAGAGGAATTTTGTGCCACGTTCAAAAAGAAAAAAAACGGGGTTGGGTCAATTATGTTTTTGGCCTTATTTGCAGTCTTGATATTCTAAGCGTTTTCTTGAGAGACCAAATTCTCCTTTTTAAATTMTTTAAATGTCTTCACAAGGYTGTATTCCCCTTCAACTTCGTTTGAGCACCAACTAGAGCCACGTGGATGTTTTCCATGTCCGGTCCACATTCTTTGAAGTGCTCCACGATTTTGATCTCCTCTAACATTCTTTGTTCCTCGCGCAACTGGATGATAATGTATTGCTCTTCTCTGAGTTGTTTCTTGAGCCAATTCACATTCCCTTCTGGGCTCTGCGATGTTGATGTTTCAACAGTCCTTTCTGCTAACTACTTTCTCAATTCCTTGTTCTCTTTGTACAAATCGACAATAGGGAGCTACTCTTGCTTTAGTTGTTGTGACGGCTCCCAAACATCCATGATTTCAATGCCCGACCTTCTCCGTCTGTCACAAATTTCTCGGCTTGATCCCTCGACAGGTTCTAGCCGAACAATGTGCATGAGCAACTTATCAACAACAGATTGGGTGCACGGTTCGTGTGGATATTGGGCATCCTCAAGCTCCTTGTTCTTCGTTGGCCTGCCTCTTTTCAGGGGTACTAGTTGTTCGGGTGACGAGCCTTCCATTGTCTTTCCTTTTTCTGCAGCCCCCTCTATTCTCCCCTTCGCGCCGCGAGATGTTGCTTCTCCCGTGGGTAGAGGGGGATCTCCTTTGGGGTCCTTGGGGATGTCGGCTGAAAACAAAAATGAGTCCCAGTCCTTTCCCAATCACCTCAATTCCTCAACTATCAACAACTTGATTAATGAGATATGGGATAAGTTCTTCTTCGGCTGGTTTTCTTCGGTTTGGACGTTTTCTGCCATTCCTCCTAGACTTTGGTGTAAGAAGAAAGGTAAGTTCGAAGGTATCTTCCCTGTGAAATGCATTAGCAACCTAACGTGATGCGGGTATATTTTATCAGACCTTATTTCACGGGTGAGATACTTTCTAATCACCTTCAGGAGTTTCTGAAAAGGCTCCCGTAGATATCGACTTGGAACACCCGATCCGATTTTCCCATTTAGGCAGTTTGGTTTGATGAATTCTTCATAGCATAGAACATCCAAAGGCATGCCCTTAGACCACTTTTCACCACATGGAGGGATCTTCGTCATGGCTGACATAGTTTCCTCCGTCACCCGGAATATGATTCCTGCAATAACCACGCGGAACCCATTAAATATGAGCATGAACTATTCTGCCAGTTTCACATTGTATCGTTTAATTTTCTCACAATAGTGCATGCATACAACCTGTTTTAAAGATGCCCTGACATTTGGATCTTCGTTGATCAATGCCAAGTCTTGGGGCTTGGGCCTCACAACTCTGCCACTTCGCGCCCTCTTCCGTATGTCTTGGGATGTTGTCATGGTGAAACGTGTGTTTGTTCTATGCACGCGGTAATGAAAGATGACACCCTTTTCACACGGCAAATGGATGATGATATTCTTAACTGAGACCTATCATAGGGGGAGTAGCAGAAAATTTGCACGATAAGCGAAAATGACTTTAGGAATTCACTGCACGACCCCCAGGAACTGTGAAGACTCTCGGTGCAAGAACATGTTGATGTTGTGATAATGATGACGATAGGCTCGTCGCAGTAGGGAAGCGCAAATTTTTTTTTGGGCATGACAAGAAAAAACTCTAAGGATGAAAGGATGACTGTGAGAGGAATTGTCGCCCGACAGACTAGCTTGTGGAAAACTCTGATAGGCTCCAAACCATGATTTAAGACGGAAAAAATCTGGCAATCTTGATTGAACAGTTCACGATATAGTTGATGGCAATCGGTTTTCCCGCAACGAGAAAACTCAGGACTTGCAGGAAAAATCATAGACAACGCATAAAATCGGATGGTAAAAGAGAAACACATAGAGTGATTGGCATTTATAACTAAACGGGTGATGGATGGAATCATGACAGAGGATGTTGAATCCATGCTGACGAGAAGTTTTGAAGCAGGCTGAAGATTTGTGCAGCACACTTGCGCGACGGGCACACTTCAGAGTGTGCAAAGTACAGATGATAAGAGCTGCAGAGTATACGTGATATGAGAACCATGATTTCTTATCCTTTCTTTCTACATAATGAGGTGATGATGGTCGTTATATCTGCCGACGTGACCCTTACTCTAACAACTTGCCTCGACCTATGGAAAATCCCTCTTTCTGACAGGACCCGACCTTTTGGGAAAAGACCTTTACAATTCACACATGTTTTATTATGACACCCTTTCTCGACTCCAAGGGCCAGACCGAACACTTGCTGACTTCGACCCATTCGTTGTTCAGTACCTGACCTCACACGCTTTGACACATGGACCATGACTCATCTAGGACTGACTCTAACTGAAAAAATGACGGCGCTAACAGCTTGAATCCCACAGGTTGGATGCCAAGGGACTGCATACCAGATGAGATAGACATACCTTCAGAGGCCTAGAAGACATTGTGGAAAACATGACCTATCCCTCACATGCTAAACATTTTTCCTAGGAGAGGAAAAACATCACCTTTGGAGGCATGACATCATCTAGGAGGGATAGGGTTTGGTGGTGAAGTTGTTATTCATTGACACAAGGATGTTTTGAGGAGAATGAGGCTTTGACCATGAAGAATGACTTGTTAATTGACACGTGGCTTTGGGAAGCTTAACTACACTTCTCCAACACCAATGAATTGCTCCTAATGTAAAAATGTCCCCTAAAAGGGTGACGTCACCTTAAGTTAGGGTTTATTTTTGTGTAAAAGTAAATTTTAAGTGAATTGTTTAATATTATTTGTGTAAAGGGGCAAGATTAGGGTTGTTGACCCCTAGTCTTGTGGTTTACCCTAAAATTATGTGGATAAACTATTTTTGAGACAATTTGTAAAGATAGAGATCATAAGATATCATTTCATAACATAACTCTCTCATTGTGAGAAGTATTGGACTGAAATTTCCACTATCTTTGGCTAGTTACTGTCTTGTGCTCTTGTTTATGGCTATCTCTTTGGTTATTGGTTGATGAAAGTGATGCACTAGCCTTGGAAGGATTTTCTATATCTATTGTGGTGGTTTGTCTTATCTTTTTCCTTGAATTGGTAAGTATTTTTACATTGTGCTATCATTTGTTATTCAAGTCAAGGTTATTTGCTAGATCTAGGTGGGAAGTATAAGGGAATACACCCCCACCTTAGTCTCCATCATTTTATGCTTACATGTTATTGGTTTAACAAGGGTTTTCTAAGAGAAGTATAAGGGCATACACCCTCTTAGACTAAACCCTAGCTATAAATACTTGCCTTGGGGAGTAAGAGGATTTGCACCCCCAAGGTGGTAGTACCTATAACTCTTTATTTGTTTGACTTCATTAACCCAATTATTTAAGTCACTAGTCATTACTAGTTGCATTGGAGAAATAATACCTTGGTAAATGTGATATTTTCAAGTTTTAAAGTTGTCTCTTTGGGAAATTTTTCCTTGAGCTTTTGCCTCCCTTGCCTCATTGAGGCGTCCCCTTTCAACCACAAATTCTTGCTGCTGTTACAAAACTAACCTACAGCCAAAAGGGCTGCAGAAAACTAACCCTCTGACCCCTGATAACTCCTAAACTAACCCTAGGATTTATCCCTAACTTTGCCCCAACTCTCTACTAACCCTAGCGCACCTATTGGTCTAGTTATAAGTGGTTTCTAGTGGCTGATTTTTCTGTTGTCAAGTTTGGTTTTCTACAGCCATAAGGCTGATAATATCACTACAACAACCTTTTGTTTCAACCTTTCTTTTTGTGCTAAAGTTATTGCTTAATCATTGGTGAATTGAGCTAGCTTTCACTAGCTCCCCTCTTGTTTATTTTATCATATGCTTAGCACTTATATTGCAACATTTGCTATCTTTATTGAGCTGATATATATTATTTACTTTTTCTACAATTAGGGGAAGCAATCTTAAATTTCTTTTCCAACTAACATATTACAACTAAATTTTGTTTTCATTATGTCTCAGGCAGATACTTCACTCTTAGCAGGTCACTCAACTCATTTGGAAACCCTTAACCTTTCCCAAGACCCTTGTCCAAGCTCCCCTTCCATTTATAATTGACCTTTAGGGACATCCATTCATACTTATCATTTTCCATCTTAGTTCCTCCTAGGGTCACCGAGATCCCCCCCTTGAGGTGACTACCTCACCTTTAATGTGACGACAACACCTACCTAAGGTGACTGTGGGTAGGTTCTCTCCTAGTTGTTGCCAATTGGTGGTTGGGTCGGGAGTTTCCCAACCTACAACTTGTGCTATAACATTTTGGCACCATAGTCGGGGAGGATTTTGAATCCTCTTCGAAACCCTAACGACACTTTGGCAAGCTATCCCAAAGCCTTTTCCCTAGCTTGCATGGCGACTCCACCCAAGGGACCTTCCCTTTCCACCCTTGATAAGTTTCCCTTGAAGCTTGGCTGGCGACTCCACCTTCCATGTACCCACTTTTTTATTTCCACCTTTGCCTCCTTTGGTGAGATTGATCTCTCATGGCAACTCCATTGAGGTGTCTTTTCAATCAATGTAAATATGGCACCGTGGGATGAACCCTCATCCAGAAATTTTAATGACTTGAAGATGGAATTTTTATAGAAGGAAAAGGACGAGGTTGTTAATAAAGATGGTTAGGAAATTATGAATCACATAAGGGAGTTATTTCATTCCCTTGAAGATGAAGAAGTGCTCAAAGAACAAACATATGAAGAAATTCATCAAGAAGAGAACATGATGATTTGTGACCCTTTCGAAGATCTTGATGATACTTTATTCCATGACCTCGGAAATGAAGAAGGATCGGAGGAAACCTTGGATATCATAGATCCCCTTGAAGAAAAGAAAGCAAATAACTATGCACTAAGGATCAAGCCTCTTATGATGAAGAGGCGATGGAGGGGTGTGTCCATAAGAAAAAAGAAAAATTATGATAAAGCGCAACATATTAAGGCACCACTATCTTTTCTCCCACTTGATGAAGGCGAGGTTGTCCAACATTGTTTTCCTCCTGCACATGACGTTGAAGAAGAGAGCAGACTCAGTGATGAAGAATTCAAAGATCTAGTTGAATACATCCATGCCTCTACTCCTCCTACAAACGAAGACGAAAAGATGGTAATTTTCATTCATAGTGATGGTCTTATGAAAGTACTCTTCAATATGGTTGATGAGAATATAGACATTTTCATTCAGACTAGAAGAGGCATGTGGGATTTTGGTCATTTCATTTTGGATAGAGACCCCATTTAGGACGTTGAGGGTAACCCCCAAGAAAAGGGGTTTGAGTTGTCATCTTTAGAGGACTACCTTTCATACATATATGATTCATATGATTCGGAAAATGATGATGGCATGCTTATAGATTTATTCCATGACTTTCAACCACTTTCACCCTCAATTTTGGAGGAATAATAGGATGTATATCCCTTAGAGCGATCAAAGGCTCACTCTAAAACGAGGAAGTATTTTCACATTGAGGATTTCTACAGGGATTCGAAGATAAATAGGGTGTGATTTTCCCTTCCTAGACCTAATCATGTCCCTTACCTCATTTCCTCTTCTCAGGGAAAACATGAGGTCTTCTTCGGACCTCTCATATCTTCTCAGTCTTTAGGAAGCATTGATCATGTTCAAGAGGATAAATATGAGCCTTAATCTACATATAGTATCCCCCTTCATAGATGGATTGATCGAGCTTGTGACTATAACTTCAGGCATGATTCTTTGCATTTCAAAGTTGCAGATATTATTTCCAACAAGATTTTCTCCCTCTCACGCATCTCCATGAGTTTAATTTCATAATTGATCATATATCTATTTATGCTCATGATCATTACGTGCTTTCCTTATCTTTTTTGTTTTACATAATCAAGAACATGGGGAGATACTTTGATGGGATGATCAACAGGTTTCATTGGTTGTATGACTTCACCTAACATCATCTATTGTGTGATCTTTAGGGCCCCAAGTGATCCCAAATTAGGAGTGGAACGAACCGATTAACAGACTAAATACAATAAACATAGAGATATGAAGAAAAACACATATATCCAGTGAACAATATCTTCTATTTAATAAATGAAATAGGATGAAACTGTAAAACTGCAGAACTAAAACACTTGCTCGAATGGTGGTAGCTATCTTTGAGAAGAGATGTGTCTGATACACGCATTCCTCTGAGAAGAATCATTACAATGAGGCTCCAGAGGCCGTTTTGATATTACGCATGAATGCCAAAACCCTAGACATCCAAAAACCTAACCCCATGAGGTGAAACACCAAAAGTCATGTGAGCCCTTATGGGTAAGTTGGTACCTCAACTTCCCGGGGTCGTAACTTTTACATACGACCTCCGTTTTAGGTGTGTGATAGCTCGTTGGAAAGGTATTTCAGAGAGATACACATTACATCGTCAAAATCTAACTTTTTCTATAGTTTTACTATGGAGAGAGAAAAAAACATTGTTTAGGGCTCCAAAATGGCCCTGGAAGTACAACAAGGTGTGCTGACATGAAAACATACAAAATAAACCAGTTGGATTAGGTGAGAGGCCACCAGTATCCACCTGGAAGATGTGTAGGGATTCAGACATCCCCAGAAGTGTAGAACCCACACTTACAAATAAGTACAAAAGAACGTGTTGAACTAAAAATGGACAAGAGGAGCTATTTGGAATAGGTGGGTGGCCACCAATATCCACCTGGATCAATCCTCCCCCCTTAGGAAGAAATGGTCTCCATTGCGTTGAGTTCCACCATTAGGTGAGAAAAATTCTGTTGGATTTGGCCCCAAATGAGCCACTTGTCTTGGTGTTGGAGCTGCCCTGCCTTGATAACCCGATAAAGCTGGATTCTCTGCTGGTGAGTGCCCTTGACCTGTGTGTCCGCTATATCATCAGTGGATGCTTGTTCCATGCAGTCCAAGTTGAGATCTATTGGTGTCATCTATTTTGTGATCTCTAAGGTGCCCAATAATGGTGGAAAATATGGCTGAAGGAGGTCCACATTGAACATTGGGTGGAGGCCAAGGAAGGGTGGAGTGTTGAGCTCAAAAGCATTGCTACCCACAACCTTAGCGATAGTCTAAGGCCCATAGAGAAGTGGGCTGAGCTTCCAATGGGGCCCTGTGAGACGCTCCTTTTGTAAATGTAACTAGAATTTGTCGCCAACCTGCAACTGGTGCGGTACCCTGTGTTGATCATGGCGCTACTTGTACTTAGAATTGGATTTCTACAAAATCCCCTGGACCTGTTGGAGGATGTGCTGAATCCGATCAATGAATATGGTGGCTTTGTCAGTCTTGGAATGAAAATGGGAAGAGTTTGTCTATGTGGTGACAAGAGGTAGTGCAACATCAAGGGGACCCAAGGGTTGGAATCCCAGCCCTACCTAAAATGGGCTATGGTTGATGGAGTTATGGAGAGCCATGTTGTAACTATGTTGAACATAGGGGAGACTCTCATCCCATGTATGTGGATGCTTAAATTTGTACATGCGCAAGATTTGCAGAATCATCTGATTGACGACCTCTGTTTGTCCTTCTCTTTGTGGGTGGAAAGCGGTGGATTTAGTGAGCTTGGTGTCCAACAATGACCAGAGACTTGACCAAAATGTGCTTAGGAACCAACTGTCCTAGTCGAAGATGGTGGTCCGTGGTATCCCAAAATGGACCCACACTCATTCGAAGAAGATCTTGGCAGTATCTGTTGCTGTGATATTCTTCTTGCAGGCTATGAGGATGGCCATCTTCGAAAACTGATCAACGACCAAAAATACGCAGTCATTTCCTTGCTTGGTGGACGGAAGTCTAGACATGTAATCCATTGAGATGGATTCACGAGGCTTCTTGGGAGTAGGAAGAGGGGTGAAGATATTATATACTTGCTGACATCTTGTCGAAGTTTTGGCCATAAAAATGTTTCTGAAGAACAACCACAATTTTCTCCATGCCAAAATTTCCTCCCATCCGACTGTAGTGGGCTTCCCAAATAATCTTTGCACGCTCACTTGTAGGAACACATAGATGGCCCAAATGGCATAATAGTCCATCATGGATGTGAAAATCGGTGACATTCGTGCCAGTACCCAAGAGATGATAGGTGGTGGCGAAGTCTGGATCTTAATGATACAGTTGGGGCCACTTAGATGCCTCAAGTCCACAGGAATGAAGCACTGTGGTGAGTGCAACCATAGGGGGTCAACTGAGGTAGTCAGCGGCACGATTTGAGATCTATGTCTTATACTTGATGTTGAGATGGAACTGCTATAGGTATGTGGACCACTTATGATGGCGATCGTTCTGCAATTTCCCCTGTGTCTGTATGAACTGCAGAGGCTTATGATTAGTGTGGATGATCATCTCCTTTCCAAGAATGTAATGTTTCCATTGACAACAAGATTGTACAATGGAATGCATTTCCTTGTCATAGGTGGGGTATTTTCAGATAGTATATGAGAGTGTGTCACTATGGTATGTCACCAGATGACCATGATGAGTGAGAACTATGCCTACAACATAGTCAGATGCATTTGTCTCAATCTTGAATGGTTGTTGTAGATCGATCAAGGGGAGTATTGGAGCTGAGCACAAGGGATGTTTCAAATAATTGAATGTTCATTGTTGTTCCTTCCCCAACGAATGTTTCCCTGCCACCGCCTTCGTCACCTAGATGAGGGCCCATGCAATATGGGAGAATCTGAACATGAACCGTCGGTAGAAGTTGGGCAATCCCAAGAAGTTCCAAAGCTCGGTTAGTTTGGTCGGGGTTGGCCAGTCACAAATGAATTGGATATTAGCTAGATCAATATGTACCCCATGTTCATCAACAATGTAGCCCAAATATTAGACCTTGTTCATGCCAAAAGAACATTTTTCCAAGTTGGCATATAGCTTGTGTTTCCACAAAGTGCTCAAAACATGTTGAATATGTTGCATGTGCTCCTCCCAAGTTCTGTTGAAGGTGAGGATGTCATCCAAATATACCACCACAAAAGAGTTGGTGAAGGGTATCAATACATCATCCATCAACCTCATGAAAGTGGTTGGTGCATTTCTTAAGACAAAGGTCATGCCCAACCCTTCAAAGAGACCTTATTTATATTTGAAGGATGTCTTCCATACATCAGTTGGTTCGATGGGAACCTAGTGATAGCCAGACTTTAGGTCAATCTTGCTAAAGAAATTTTCCCCCTTGAGGTTGTCAAGAAGGTCATCAATCCTAGGAATTGGGTACCGGTTCCTGGCTATGATTTTGTTTAAGGCTCTGTAATCAATGTAGAGTTTCCAAGTCTCATCCTTCTTCTGCACTAGTACAATCGGGCTTCCACAAGGGGAGGAGTTGGGTCTGATGTGCCCCTTTTGAAGAAGCTCTTGGATCTGACGCCTAATTTCATCATTTTCCATTATTGAGCGATGATAGACTGGTCCATTAGGTAGAGGTGTGTCGGGGGTCATATAAATTGGATGCTTGACTTGGTAGTGCGTTGGTACCCCGGTGGGTGAGGAGAAGATGTCTCTTTATTCTTCCACGATCCTATCCCCTTGCTTCTACTACAAAGAGACGCTTTGTGTAGAGGCCACAAATGTGGCGGCGACCTTCTACTTACTGTGAGAACGGATCACAAAGAAGACGGACTTCATAGTCTCTGAAATGACCTTACTACATCTCTTAGCAGAGATTAAAGAAATAACGGTAGGTAGTGCAACCTCTGGTATCCTGTAGAATTGTCTACCCAAAGTTATAATAACATTGCGAGGTCTAGACTCATAGAAATTATGATGCTTCCAAAAATATGGTTGTCCTAAAAGAACATCACAAATTTCAAGTGGAGAAATATCACACAATACCTCATCTTTGAAAGGCTTGATGTTCTAGGGCAGGAGACACTGTTGGTTGACACAAAGATCTCTTCCTTGGTGAAGCCATCCAATGGTGTAGGGATGCGGGTGCGGTTTCGTTGGCAGGTCCATTCGCTTGACGACCTCTGCTGAAATCAAGTTCTTCTTACTGCCACTATTGACAATGAAATGAAGTAGAGCCCCCTTTACCCACATCTATGAGTTAAAGAGGCATTCCCCTTCCTCTGGTTCTTTTGGTTCGCTTGGCCAGAATTTGGTGGTAGCGACAATGGAACTGGGTTCATCATTGATAATCCACTTCCCTCCTTCAGAATTTGATTCAGAATCATAATTGTCCCCTGACTCGACAACCTTTTGCTCGATTATGAGTGACTTCTTGGAGCGACATTATCCAGTGTTGTGCCAAGAGATTTTATGGTACTCACACCATTTTCTCGTGTCCTTCTTCGTCTTCTCATTTCCCTTCTTGTGTTGCAGCTTGGAATGGTTGTCCTGAGAGTGGCCATGTCAGCTCGGTCCCTTGTTGTGTGGTTTGGGGTCGCCTTTTCCATGCTTTGGCTATGAGGAGTTTGCAGATCCAAACTCTCGCCTCTTCTGCTTAAATTTTTGCTTGATCTTGACAATGTATCTATAAGTCGTGCCCAATGAGGTGATTTCCAAAAACTCCATTTCTGTTTGAATGTATATATGTAAACAACTGCGTTATTTTGTTGGGTATGTGTTATATTCTTTGCATGTGTGTGTGTGGGTGTGTTAGATATGACAACTGTGTCTGACGATCCCTCATAGTAGTGCCCTGTTTGTGTCATGTGCGTCGGGAACTTTCCTAGGGTGGTCCTAGGGGGGGGCAGGTATGCCCCCCATGGTTACGAGTGGTGTTCGACAACGGGTGGTAGCCCGGGGCAACGCCCTAAATTTTTTTTTTTGGGCGGTTTTTGCTATTTTTAGCGGTTTTGTAAATTAATCCCGGATTAAGGAATTAGGGTTTTGGTATCTACGGAATACTTGAAAACATTGTATATATATATATATATATATATTGTATGGTGAATGGTGAAATTCGAGATAATGAATATAAGAAAGGTTTTCCCAGTTGAGGGTTTCCGGTATAAAATCTCTATGTACTTTGTGTATGAGCCATTGATTAAATTATGTTTTGATTAAGAATCTACATGCATTGATTTAATTCACAGGTTTAAAACTTACATGTGGTATCAGAGCTCATTTTTCGCTTCAGAGGAATGCCTTTGTTGTTGAGGGTTTGGCTCGGTTTTGATAGATCAAGTTTATATTGGGTCTGTGATAAACCTGGGTTTAGTGGGAGATTTTGTAGTGGAGATTCGAGTATAGAAAGAGGAATGGAAAGCTCATCTAGAATCAAGATAGAGAAGTTCAACGGTAAAAACTTTGAGCTATTGAATCTCAATATGGAGGACCTCCTTGTAGACAAAGAACAATGGATCATTGTGGATCCTGGTACACAACCTACTGGTACACCGTCTACTAGCACACATGCTACTGGTACACAAACTACTAGTACACCAACTACTGGTATGTCGAAGGAAGATTGGGAGAAGTTAGACAGAAGAGAAAGGAGTACTATTTGACTCTGCCTGGCAGATTCGGTGTTGTTGAATGTCTCAGGATAATCTATAGCCAAGGAACTATGGGATAAGTTGGGGAATTTGTATCAATCAATGTCCCTAGTAAACAAGTTGTTTCTTCGAAAGAAGCTGTATCATCTTAGGGTGGAAGATGGAGATTCTGTGACAGAACATCTAAATGCCTTTAATACTCTGATAAGTCAACTTGGCTATGTTAATATTACGATTGCAGAAGAATATAAGTGTATTACTTTGTTATGTTCTTTGCCAGACTCTTGGGATAATATGGTTGTAGCAATAGGTAGTACCACTCAATCTACATTGAAGTATGAGGATGTAGTTGCATCCTTGTTATCTGAAGAGATTAGTCAAAAAAGCATG
>SNQJ01S0018973.1:267313-301530 GCA_010110895.2 Picea sitchensis
GTGGTAAAACAGGGCATTATAAGAAAGATTGCAAGTCTAAGAAGGTTGAAAAAACAAAGGGATCTGATAGTACCTCTTCCACAGAGGCGAAAACCTCCACTGAAGAAGGAGGTGATGTTTACCTAGCATATACAAGTACACATACAAACCGTGATGTATGGTTGATCGACTCAGGTGCATCATACCATATGAATCCTCACAGGGAGTGGTTCTCTGAATATGGAAAATATGATGGTGGTTTTGTATTCCTAGGAGATGAATCGACAACAAAAATCTTGGGACATGGAAGGGTTAAGTTGCTTCTAAAATATGGAAGGATTAGAACACTCCCTGGGGTTCTGCACATTCCAAAACTTGCCCAGAGCCTAATATATGTAAGCAAGTTGGATGATGCAGGAGTGGATACTGTATTTGGAAAGAACACTTGCAAGATGGTACGAGGGGTAATGGTGTTGATGAGGGGATTTCGGTGTGGAACTCTGTACAAGTTGTTGGGAATAAATTATACTAATGGGTGTAACATTTATGTTGTCCTTGAGCAGACAAATAAAGAAGACAAGACCAATATCGTCCCTGAAAAGAAGACCATGTTGTGGCATCAAAGACTGGGGCATATTGGAGAAAAGGGCCTTTGAACACTACATGGTAAAGGCATGGTTGAAGGTATGTCTAATTGCACTCTGGATTTTGATTTATGTGAACACTGCATATATGGTAAACATAATCGAGTAAGATTCTCATATGGTGCTACAAGAGCAAAGGGGATCTTAGATTTGATACACAGTGATGTGTTTGGACCTGTTCTTGTTCCATCCCTAGGTAAATCCATGTATTATGTTTCATTCATAGATGATTTTTCAAGGAACACATGGATTTATTTTTTTAGAAATAAATCTGAGGTATTTGATAACTTTAAAGGGTTTAAGGCTCTGGTAGAAAATCATACAGAGAAGAAAATAAAGGTATTGAGAACAGATAATGGTGGAGAATTATGAAGAAATGAATTCGAAGAATTTTGTAAGAAGTGTGGTATAGCAAGGCAGAAGACTACTCCATACACTCCTCAACAGAATGGAGTTGTAGAAAGGATGAACATGACACTAATGGAAAAAGCAAGGAGCATTCTCAGCGGTGCCGGGTTAGGACAAGAATTCTGGGCAGAGGCAGTGGGTACAACATTTTACCTAGTCAATCGATCACCTTCATCAGTGTTGGATGATAAAAATCCACATGAGGTATGGTCTGCAAAGAAACCCTCTCTTCAACATCTTAGAGTGTTTGGTTGTGATGCTTATGTACATGTTCCAAAGGAAAATAGGAGTAAGATGGATAAAAACGCTAAAAAGTGTATCTTTATTGGTTATAAAGATAGTGTGAAATTTTATAAGTTTTGGAACCCAGAAACCAAGAAGACTGTTTACAGTCGAGATGTTGTTTTCAGGGAGGTAAAATATGTTTCCAAACAGGAATTCCTACCAATGCAAGACAAACCTGAGAAAATAGAGCTTGAGTTGGATGATGCAAAATCTAAATCATCTGAAGAAGAGGAAGCAACAGAAGAAGAAGAAGAAGAAGAACCTCATACCCCAGTATTGAGGAGATCAATGAGAGATAAATGGAAACTAGAAAGGTATAGTCCACCTGATTTCTGTTCCAATTTTGCTTTATCTATTACTGATGATGATCCCAGAACTGTCAAGGAAGCAGTGAATTGTGAGGATAGTAAACTCTAGAAGAAGGCCATGGTTGAAGAAATGGATGCCTTGGATAAGAATGAGGCATGGGATACAATTGAGTTGCCAGCTGGAAGAAAATCGTTTGGTAGAAAATGGTTGTTCAAGAAGAAGTTTAATGCACAAGGTAAAGTGGAGAAATACAAAGCTCGGTTAGTAGAAAAAGGTTATTCCCAGGTAGAGGGAATTGACTTTGGTGAGATTTTTTCTCCTGTTGCTAAGTTAACTTCTATTAGATTTATTTTATCTATTGTTGTTGATTTTGATCTTGAAGTGGAACATATGGATGTGAAGAAAACATTCCTACATGGGTATCTGGAAGAATAAATCTACATGAAACAGCCAGAAGGATTTGTAGTGAAGGGAAAGAAAGCGCCGGTCTGTAAGCTAAAGAAGTCACTATATGGTTTGAAGCAATCACCTAGGATGTGGTACCAAAAGTTTGACACATACATCCTTGGATTGGGATTTGTAATAAGAATGGTTGATCACTGTGTATATTCCAAGAAGGTTGGTAATCACTTCATTTATGTAGTGTTGTATGTTGATGACATGTTGTTGGTAGGAAATAACATGGATGTTATCAAGGAAGTGAAATCACAATTATCCTCCAAATTTGACATGAAGGATCTCGGTGTTGCTAACTTCATTCTGGGAATGGAGATTAAAAGAGATTGTGTAGACAAGAAACTCTGGTTGAATCAGAGAAAATATGTTGAGACAATATTGCAGAGGTTTAATATGCATGGAAGTAAACCGGTCAAGGTTCCTATTCCTATAGGTGTAAATTTATCTGGAGATCAGTTTCCCAAGACATAGGAAGAAGAAGAGGACATGTCCCATGTTTCGTATGCCAGTGCAGTTGGTAGTTTGATGTATGCAATGGTTTGTACTAGACCAGACATTGCACATGCAGTGGGAGTTTTGAGTAGGTATATGTCAAAACCAGGGAAGGAACATTGGACAACAATAAAGAGGGTCTTCAGGTATCTGCGTGGCACTACCAGTTATGGATTGTGCTACCAAGGAAGACCAGGATTGGACAGAGTGTAGGACATACATGTCTTTGTTGATGCAGACTCAGCTGGAGATCTGGATCGCAGAAGATCTACAAGTGGGTATGTGTTTAACCTATTTGGAGGAGCAATCAGTTGGATGAGCAAAAGATAGGCTATAGTGGCACTCTCAACTACAGAAGTTGAATACATGGAAACCACTCATGCAAGAAAGGAAGCAATATGGTTACAAAGATTGTGTTCAGGTATTGGTTTGGTACAATAGCGGTGAGATTAGATTGTGACGTTCGGTGGGAAATCTTTCGGCAAAGAATTTAGCTTATCATTGAAGACAAAGCATATTGATGTTCAATATCACTGTGAGAACATGGTTGAGAAAGGTGTTGTTGGAAAGGTTGACGCTGAAGGTGGTAGATTCATTGACAAATTATGTGGTGAGAAAATTTCTCACAGTGTAGAGTAACGTGGGCGTGGCTGCCTTGGTTTTACTATATAATCCCCTGGACCCACGGATGCAAAACAACAAGTGGGAGAATGTTGGGTATGTGTTATATTATTTGCATGTGTGTGTGTGTGGAGCGCGTCATATGTGTGACAATGCATTTGACAATCCCTGCATTAGTAGTTCTCATTTTGTGTATGGGTGTCTTGCTTGAGGCGCTTTCCTAGGGTCCCGAGGATTTTACTATTTTAGCGGTTTTGTAAATTAATTCGAGATTAAGGGATTAGGGTTTTGGTATCTATGGAATACCTAAAAACATTGTATATATATATATATATATATATATATATATATATATATATATATATATATATATATATATAATAATGGTGAATGGTGAAATTTGGGGATAATGAATATAACAAGGTTTTCTGGGTTGGGGGTTTCCGGTATACAATCTATATTAGCATGAGCCATTGATTTAAATTTTGTTTCTTAAGAATATGTAATACGTGCTTTTAATTCATGGGTTTAAAACTTACATGTCATCCTGGGTCCCTTGTTGTGTGGTTTGGGGTGGAGTCTTTTTCCATACTTTGTTGTGGGAGTTTGAGATCAGAGCTCTAGCCTCTCCTTAAATTTACGCTCGATCTTGACAAGCGTGTATCTATAAGTCATGCCCAATGAGGTGATGTCTTAAAAATCCATTTCTGTTTGAATGTATATATACAAACAACCGTGTTATTGAGCACTACATATATGTATGATTCCCTTGATACACCCAATTTAGTGCGGGAATTTATGGAAAACATTAGTAATCTGGTATTGTCTTGGTGAATGGTGAAATTTGAGATAATGAATATAACAAAGGTTTTCTCGGTTGAGGGTTTCCGGTATACAATCTATGTGTACTATGTGTATGAGCCATTGATTAAATTTTGTTTTGCTTAAGAATATATATGCATTGCTTTAATTCATAGGTTTAAAACTTACATGTCATCTCGGTCCCTTGTTGTGTGGTTTGGGGTCGTCTTTTCCATGCTTTGGTTGTGAGGAGTTTGCAGATCCAAACTCTCGCCTCTTCTGCTTAAATTTCTGCTCGATCTTGACAACGTATCTATAAGTCATGCCCAATGAGGTGATGTCTTAAAAATCCATTTCTGTTTGAATGTATATATGCAAACAACCGTGTTATTTGAGCACCATATGTCGCGCAGATTCCTTGATACCCAATTTGGTGCGCAGGGTATGGAAAACATTGGTGAAATCTGGTATTGTCTCGTCCCTTTCTTGACATAGGGTGGTCCATCTGGTGTAATGGTCCTCGTAGCTTCCAACAAGGTAGTATTGTTCTTTAATGGAGTCCCGAAAGGAATCCCATGTAGGGGCCACCACAAATATTTCATATTCCTCTATGGTCCTTTGTTCAAAGTAAGTATCCCACCAATCCTTAACATGGGGGATGACCTTGAGCAGTGCAAAAGTAATATTTTCCTTATCGGAAAAATTGTGGACCGAAAAATACCCTTCGATCAGATTCAACCATTTATATACAACATCTGCATCTATTAGTCCTTCAAATAATGGAATATCAAAATTTACATGTACCTTGAAGGGGGTTTCATAACCACTTGATGACGATGCCTCTCCCGTGGGAAACCATCGAAGGACCTGCGCAAAGTTGTCCATCATTTTGTTCCTTTGTCATGTGAGGGATTACTCAAGCAACATTTTAATAGGATCTCCTACTCCATCATATTTCTTTTCGTCCCCCATGGGTTTTTGTTGGGCTTGGCGTGACTGATCTTCTAACGACTCTATTGGTTCAAGTCCCAAATTCTTATACCTAGATCTTTTCGGGGACATGCACGAAGAAAAATAAATGAAGAGCAGACTGCTCTAATACCACTGATCTGGATTTAGGATCAAAATGAACAGATTAACAGACTAAAAATAATAAACACGGATATATGAAGAACAATTCAGATATCCAGTGAACAATATCTTCTATTGAATAAATGAAATAGGTTGAAACTGTAAAACTGCAGAACTGAAACACTTGCTCGAATGGTGGTATCTATCTTTGAGAAGAGATGTGGCTTCTACATGCATATGTCAGAGAAGAATCATTACAATGAGGCTCCAAAGGCCTTTTTTATATTACTCATGAATGCCAAAACCCTAGACATCCAAAAACCTAACCCTAGGAGGTGAAACGCCAAAAATCATATGGGCCTCTATCGGTAAGTTGGTACCTCAACTTCTTGGGGTTGTAAATTTTAAAAAGACCTCCATTTTAGGCGTGTGATAGCCCTTTGAAAAGGTCTTTCAGAGAAATACACATTACGTCGTCAAACTCTGACTCGTCTACAGTTTGACTATGGTGAGCCAAAAAACACGATTTAGGGCTCCAAAATTGCCCTGGAATACAACAAGATGTGCTGACATGAAAACATACAAAATAAGCCTATTGGATTAGGTAAGAGGCCACCAGTATCCACCTGGAAGATGTGTAGGGATTCAAAAGGCCCCAGAAATGTATAACCCACAATTACAAAGAAGTACAAGAGAACGTGTTGAACTAAAAACGAACAAGAGGAACAAGTTGGAATAGGTGGGTGGCCACCAATATCCACCTGGATCACTGAGGCCCCCAGGTAAGTAGGTAGTTCATCTTGCTTTCCTTTCATTTTCATATTGATTTATCATGTTAGTTTATATGCATTTCATTTTCATTTTATCTACTTGCATATTGATTTCATGCTTAGTTTATAAGTTTTTGAACAAATGTCAAAATTTTTCTTTTCTAGACTAGTTTTTATTTTTTATTTTTATATGGATGAAGGGTGAGAGCACTAACCTAGATGCTCTGATACCTTTTCTTAGTTTTTGGTAGGCACAGGTCTACCAGGAGATGTTGTGGTTCTCATGCACTCTATAGTGAGCACATGTGACAAAGTAGGAGCCAGATGTTATCCCCATTTTTTGGGATAACTAAGGAGATTATGTCTCGAGGCCATTAGGTTGTAGATATGGAGTGTCAAGAGACTACATGACTAGTAGTATCCATTTTCACAGATGGAGACCCTTCTCATCACCACAAAAGTCATTGACTTTCAGATGGCATCCACCACACCAGCTAGCTTCCGGAAGGCACCGAGCCTTGCTCCATGAGGTACAAGCAAGGTATTATGGTAAGTGTCATTTCAACATTTGAGGCATTTGTGTATGTTGTATCTTAGACTAATTTAGATTTCATGACATATGCTTGGACATTATTCCTTTTTCCCTGTTTCACCTTGGTGGTTGATATTGTTCCCTAGTTAGTGGTCTTCCTCAGGAATGGGTTTGCTACTAGGAACTCCCTTGAAGAGCCACCGTATCGTTCCCAACCATACTTACCACTTTCCATCACTTAAACCCCCCATTTCCTTATCTCTTGGGATTTTAGGGTGTATTGACCCAAGAAGGGGTTGTCCCTCATTCTATGGGAAGAAGTGGTTGAAGGTCCACAGGGATTGTTGTTGGGAAAAATATAAAAGCCTATATATAAACCTTCCAGATTCTTCACCCAGGGATCCCCCAAGAATGAAATGAAACACTTATCTGTAAGAAAAGGGGGACCCACAAGAATAAATAATGGAATTCCTAGGGGATTATTTGGAGGATAGGAGGTCTCATCATGAGTGGGACTATCACGATCATGGGTATCTAGCAGTATGACATTACCATCATCTAGATACCAAGCCAAGGTAGTGGCTTTCAGATGCACAACTGAGAGAAAGGGGGTCTCATCACGAGCCACCCTTCTCATTTCTGCAAAGTATTTGTGAGTGGCATTGTCATCTTCTAGACATGTCGAAGAGCGTAAATGACACACCCTCAACTGGAAGGTCAAATCTGGACCGGGGTTGTCTAAATAACCCAAGTCGTTTGGAATGAAATGACCCGACGGGTTTAATGGCTCCGTTGGCCAACTAAAATCCTAAAAATAACAAAAGAAAAGAAATTAATCTATAAAGCTATGATACTAATAATATAAGTTTAATAATTACAAATGTTCAAATGGAAACATGAATATGTGCATATGATTATAAACAGTTTATTTACATCGTACAATATTTACTTGACATCTTTCAAAAAAAATGTTTTTGAGAGTGTTTATAAGAGAGATAAAGAAAACACATACTGTTTTTCTGTTTTCTGTTGAATATTTAAAAGTCTAACACTAATGAACGTCAATCCAATATAATTGAAATAAGAATAGTCAAACAGTCAAATCTAATTCAGGTTGTTCTTATTTCGTTAATAAATAACTTAACTAAATAACAAGTAGACTGACTTGTAACTAATAAACTAAGCTGAATTTATCTCCCTGTGCAATTCGAGCTCCTAATTGTCCAACCTACGAGGGAAACATGTAAAAGAACAATGCTAATGCTCCCAGAATAAACTCAAAGATGCATTGGAACAAGAATATAACAGTTGAATGATAAATGTACACATCTGGTGATCTTATAATAATGAACACTTATAATAAAGGAAACTCAATACAAAGAATTCATATAATCCATCATTCAATATCCAACATAAATCAACAATATTTAAATGAAAGATTGATCACAGATGTAATATGGAACAACAAATTAAGATTGATCACAGATGTAATATGGAACAACAAATTATAGACACAATTAAAGTGTTGAATAATATGAAATACCATACGATAACCAGACTAAAGCTGCATCAAACGTAATAACATTTCATAAGATAGAGGTAAAAACATAATGGGTAAGCGTCACGCAGGTCTAAATCCAAGTAGTGAACAACTTCTCCATATCAGTCTTCAAAAATCATATGTCCATAATGTGTCCTAGCCGGAGATCCCTTCACTACTAAGAGTGATCAATATTTAAACTAGTTTAGGATTCACATACTCTTATCATACAAGATAGAGTTGATATCCCAAAAAATAGATAGTTTTACAAAAATAGTGAAACTAGAAACCACTCATGTATGAGTTGGTTTGTCAAAAATAAACCAAAGTTTTATAAACATAAAAGACAGAAACTGTTGAATAATAGAGCGTATGATCCAAGATGTTTTATCCATACAATCAACATCATAATCATCAATTTCCTGTAGATAGCATAACATATTTGATATTCAGAAAACAATGCTAACTATTATTCAAAAAAATAGATCAGCTATAGGATTTTGAAGCTAGTCTAAAATAGTAAAAATCAAAAAACAAAATCTAATCTATTTTATTTTCAAAACAGAATCAAATAAAAAAAACAAAACAACTATTTGCTATTTCAGCCATTTGACAAAGAGGCATCTGATATATCCGAATCTATGATAGTGGAATTTGTTGAGTTTTTATGATAATATTATTAGACTACTTAATTATTTTGCTTGTAACATCTTAGTTTGAATTACTATGTTTCTTAGGCCTGCGATTTTTTTTTTACAGTGGGTTTGTCGTTGTGATCCTGATTAGGCTCAGAAGAAAGGGTAGGGGAAATCCTTTCTTTCAGCACATCCATTGCCTGTTCCAATGATTTTCTGGGTAAAAAAAATGCATCGTGACTTCTTAACCATGGGGGTTTGCAAAGCAACATAATTCTTATAAGCCTGTGATGAAAGAGGATGACATAGGGTTAAAGATCTGTTTCCTAAAACATTTTGACTTCTTATGCAGGCTCATTAATAAATAAAAGGGCATATTTAACTTGGAACCCAGAAAAACCATCAATCAGGCTTGAATCTCTGTGCAAAAATAAAACAAATGCTTACCTCAACTGTAACAAAAATTCGGAGATTTTTTCCTCCAAAGAATGAGACGTATCTCTGAAACTGTGTAGTTTCTGAAGAAACTACCCAAGGGCAAGGTAAATGACCCCATTTCCGAAATGGGTTTTAAAGGGTTTGGCCAAATTCATAATTGTTTTCTCAAGAATCCTCCCGCAAAAACATGTCTTTGTTACACACTTACGGATTTGAACTCTGCTCTATAATCATGAATGTGAAAAAACTCAGGGTTGTTCGGATATACACTACTACAAGAGCCAGAAATATGGTTACAAAGAAACAACAGAGAGCGAGAGGTATGTGAAAAAAAAAGGGCCTGAAACCTACGAAGCTTGGAGATTGTCATGCTTGATAAAATGAGTTTGGAAAAATGAAAAAACAAAGGGCGCACAGAACTATGAGCCATTAAACATAATGAATGTCAAACCCTCAACCACTATCGGATGCCAATTCAAACAATGAATGGTTTCATTAATTTCACTGTACAACAGGATGAGGTGTAGTCATGGGTACAACAGACCAGTACCAAGCGATATGAAGGTTGATATGATTGTTGAGAGCATGAGACCCATATTGAATGTTAACCCGATGTTTTGTGCATTCATACAATTAAAAGATTACAACCAAATGATCAACCAAGGAACCAATTAAGTTATGATATCCATAAAACATAAATATTGTGGTGGTAGTTTAATCAATGAATTCATAAAACTTGAAGCTTAGCAATATATGAGTGCCTTCAAAGTGAGGTTTTCTTAGGTAGAAGATATAACGACAAAGCCCAAACCAAATTTTATTTAAATTCATGCTTACAGTCATGAATTTTAAAACAAAACAAACGAAAAACTCAATAAGATAAGTTTAACCCAATCATCGCCTCGAAGTCCAAAAACATGAATGTTCATAAATTTAAGGAGGTGGCAGCTATAGAAAGGTATAATCCCTTTGTGGTGATTTTAATTGTGATAAAAATCGACAGAATGGGTGGTTTCCAATAATGGCGACATACTGGGCGAAGCAGTTATCTCTGTATCACTAGAAAATTTATGTGAGGGGGTCAGATGAAATAAATTTTTAGAAACAATTAACAACAAGTCAAACATTCTGGTCATAACTCAAAAAATAACGCAGCTTAGCATAAGATGTTTTTATGTCTAACAAAATGTAATATGGCATCTAATTTAGATTACGAGTGTAGCGATGTTTATGCAATTGACTTTGATACCGTTGACAGGGTTGCTTCTGCCAGCAAGCATCCATAGCCTTGACATGGATGTCATTTAACCCACTCTAGTACCTCTATCCTGTCCAAGAGTTGTCCATTCATGATAAAGAACATTTTCACACTTGATCAAATTAAAATACATACCTAAGGATCGTCTTAAACCCGACATTGCATCGATTCCAGCAGGCCTGTTCAGTACCCCGATGAAGTTGCCTTGGTATCATGCATGCATTTACCCTCTACCAGCATACTTGTTCAGTGTCTCAGCGGGTTTACAAACACTTCCCACACATTACAGTGCTTTCAACCCTCTGGAATTTGTTTATAATTTCCAAAACTTCATGATATTCAAGAGGGCGGGGTGATACTGAAAATATCGATAGTTCATAATGAAAATTTCGATCATTTACAAATTATTCTTCTGTTTTGATGACCTTCATCATGATTTGGACACTTACATTTCTGTTAAGAAACCATCTCGAGGATGGGAAGGTACGGTTGAGTTGTTTTCCTTAAAACAGGGACAACGTTAGAAGTTTGTTAATGATAATCGCGTCTTCTTGTAATTTCAATGAGAAACCAGAAACATTGATTTGAACAGAAACTTACTTCTGTTGATCTGAGTTTTAGCACTTACTACTTAGGTGCTTGGGAAGTTATCAAATGCTTCTAATGAATGAGAATTTTGATTCCCTTCCACAAATGAAATGGTGACTTAGACATAATTATTTAGAAAACAAATCAAAATCAAGCAAAATGAAAAGAACCAAAATCAAAACGGAAAAGAAAATTAAAAATATTTACAAGAGGGTGTATTAGAAACCATCAAGCGAAATATCTCTTGAGAGAGACTAAAAGAAAAAAAGAAAAATCCTTATTAATATGAGTGCAGCCCTACTCGTGGCACCTTGGGTTAGGGTTGAAATGACAGTTCAAATTTACTTATCTCTTTACTTTTCATTTAAAATTTTCATGATGATACTGCGTTTTTGAAAAGAAATATTCAATGAAAATCAGAGAGAAAAGGATTAAAGCGGACTTCCCTGACAACAGACATATTATGGCTCCCTTGGTGTGCCCACTTGTGTTCATAACTACATTATTACAAAGAGAAACAGTGATAAATAAAACTAAAGGAAACCTACTCATAAACCTACTCTAACTACTAAATATACCAAAACGCTAAGTAAAATCGTATTTCCAGTGCAGCCACAAGAGCATCTTTAATCCTGCAAGGCGTAGAAAGTAAAAAATCAGAACAAAAGAATGTAGTATTTGCATATACAAAAGAAATATGTTATGCTTTCCTCCTATATATTCATTTAAAAACAAAGCAAGTTGAACCTTACCATTCTTTTGAAACTTCTTGATGTATGAATCCTCCAATCATTCTGCAATCTTGTCATGATATGGGTCATAATGGCATGGAAGAGTGTAAGTAAGTTTGGAAAACTTGTCAATATTATGGGGACCTGACATAACCATCAGCCGAGGCCGAAGTGCCTCATCCTCCTGACAATTCTCCAAGTGTTCATCAATTTCTTTACATGGAGGATCTAGAAAAATCATGTCATGCTTACTTCCTATATATTCAGGTAGAAACAAAGCAAACACAACTTTATCTTTGTTATGAATATTTTTTCTATACGAATTTTCAAGCCATTCTAAGATCCTGTCATAAAAATTAGGATGCAAACTATGACTTTGATGAAATGGATATATCAATGGGGAACACACAATAAGAGGATTCATGACATCAATTAGATCATTGGTTTGAACGCTTCCTTTGATGAGATTGATCATTTCAAAATGTAAAGCATAAACATTAAAATTTGAGCTAATCAAAGAACAAATATGCAATGTAGAATATTTGATCTCCATAGGAATGAGTGCATTGTCTTTTTCAAAAATAAACCGTGTAAAATCATCTTGCAACATGTCATTTTTCCATGCGAGTGATGAAAGTGAAAGAGCATCAAATCCGACTTCATAAATGTTATGTTTGGAATTAGTTTCACCGAATTTTGGCATATCGAAAAGATTTGATTGTGATGGCAACGAGTAAGATATTGTGGGTAAAGTATAAAGTCCACCAGAATCTAAGAAGAGATTGGGATATAAAGAGTAAACTGAATCAGAAATAAGCACATGAAAAGAATATCTTGAGCTATGATATTTAACAATGGTATTCTCAAAACATTCCTCTTCACTTTCCTTAAAACTTTCACTTTGTTTTGGTGATAAATCCTTCAACATAGTATGATCATGTAAATTTGCCTCCTGTATGATAGATAGTTCAAGACTTTCATGACAAACATATCATCTTTCATGTGGATAAGGTATGATTTGTGGATGAAGGTTTAAGGTTTCTTCTTCAAATTGTAGATTTACATCTCTAATCAGTTTCATTGGAATGTTAGAAAGCTTAAGATCGTTTTCATCACCTAAGTGTTCTTCAATAACTGAATTTAAATACCGATTAGAGCAAGAGTTAGAAGAATGAGGACATTCACCTTGACCCAACATCGAATCTTCTTCCACGATGGTCGAGGACTGAAAATACAATGATTCAGAGGAGAAAATAATTTGATTATCGGTAAGAACCTTTTCAATAGATTCTACCTCCCTTGCTTGTTCAAAATTTTCGGATGGATTCCTCTCATCCCGCGAACACAATTCTTCTTGCAATTGAATGATAGGATTTGTAACTGATACATCATTCACGATTGAATATGACTGGATGAAAGGGATGCAAGCATCATAGAGGAGATTTAGTACAAATGACATGTCGTCAAGATTAAATTTACAAAGAACATGATGGATTCTGGTTGAAAATCCTTCTAGAGATGAATTGTCATTGATTAGTAAAGTTTGAAATTCTTCACATAATTGATTGTAATCATAGTTTTCAAAAGCATCTAAAAATTCCTCTACAAATTGAAACCAATAAAAAATGTGATATGCTGGAAAAGACTCAAACCAACGTTTAATCTGACCCCTAAAAGTAAAATCAAACGATCTGCATAAAACCTTTAAATCAGAAATATCATGCTTGATGCATTTACACCAAAACTTGTTAATATGGTCTTTAGCAGATATANCATCAAAGGTGAGTTTGGACAAGCGAGAGACTATTGCGTTGGGAATATCAGGTAATGAGAAGTGGAAAGCATGTTCCAACACAATGATTTGGGGAGCCATGGGGAATTAAATACATTCGAAATAAAGACTCCCGCAAGGCCAACTTGTCAATCTGACCTACCTTCTAGTGCATTTCAAGATGACACAGAAGAAGACTTTATAAATCTGGAATTATGATAGGCTGAGGGGTAAAAAATTTAATCATTAAAATTACCTCGGCCCTCCTTCTAGCGCCATTTCTTGGCGGGCGTAAATGACACACCCTCAAATGGAAGGTCAAATTCGGACTGGGGTTGTCTAAATAACACAAGCCGTTTGGAATGAAATGACCCGACGAGTTTAATGGCTCTGTTGGCCAACTAAAATCCTAAAAATAACAAAAGAAAAGAAACTAATCTATAAAGCTATGATACTAATAATATAAGATTAATAATTACAAATGTTCAAATGGAAACACGAATATGTGCATATGATTATAAACAGTTTATTTACAACATACAATATTTACTTGACATCTTGCGAAACAAATGTTTTTGAAAGTGTTTATAAGAGATAAAGAAAGAACATACTTTTTTTTCTGTTTTCTGTTGAATATTTAAAAGTCTAACGCTAATGAACGCCAATCCAATATAATTGAACTAAGAATAGTCAAACAGTCAAAGCTAATTCAGGTTGTTCCTATTTCATTAATAAATAACTTAACTAAATAACAAGTAGACTAACATGTAACTAATAAACTAAGCTGAATTTATCTCCCTGTGCAATTCGATCTCATAACTGTCCAACCTACGAGAGAAACATGTAAAGGAACAATGCTAATGCTCCCAGAATAAACTCAAAGATGCATTGGAACGAGAATATAACAACAGAATGATAAATGTACATATTTGGTGATCTTATAATAATGAACATTTATAATAAAGGAAACTCAATACAAAGCATTCATATAATCCATCATCCAATATACAACATAAATCAACAATATTTAAATGAAAGATTGATCACATATGTAATATGGAAAAAAAAATTACAGACATAATTAAAGTGTTGAATAATATGAAATACCATACGATAACCAGACTAAAGTTGCATCAAACGTAATAACATTTCATAAGATAGAGGTAAAAACATAATGGGTAAGTGTCACGCAGGTCTAAAGCCAAGTAGTGAACAACTTCTCCATATCAGTCTTCAAAAATCATATGTCCATAATGTGTCCCAACCAGAGATCCGTTCACTAATAAGAGTGATCAATATTTAAACTAATTTAGGATTCACATACTCTTATTATACAAGATAGAGTTGAATTCCCAAAACATAGATAGTTTTACAAAAAATAGTGAAACTAGAAACCACTCATGTATGAGTTGGTTTGTCAAAAATAAACCAAAGTTTTATAAACATAAAAGACAAAAACTAATGAATAATAGAGTGTATGATCCAAGGTGTTTTCTCCATGGAATCAACATCATAATCATCAATTTCCTGTAGATATCAAAACAGATTTGATATTCAGAAAACAATGCTAACTATTATTCAAAAAAATAGATAAGCTACAGGATTTTGAAAGTAGTCTAAAATAGTAAAAATCAAAAAATAAAATCTAATCTATTTTATTTTCAAAACAGAATCAAATCAAAAAAACAAAACAACTATTTTCTATTTCATCCATTTGACAAAGAGGCATCTGATATCTGAATCTATGATAGTGAAATTTGTTGAGTTTTTATAATAATATTATTAGACTGCTTAATCATTTTGCTTGTAAGATCTCAGTTTGAATTACTCTGTTTCTTAGGCCTGCGAATTTTCTTTACAGTGGGTTTGTCGCTATGACCCTGATTAGGCTCATAAACAAGGGTAGGGGAAATCCTTTCTTTCAACACATCCATTACCTGTTCCAACAATTGTCTGGGTAAAAAAATGCATCGTGACTTCTTAACCATGGGAGTTTGCAAAGCAACATAATTCTTATAAGCTTGTGATGAATGAGGTTGATAGAGGGTTAAAGCTTTGTTTCCTAAAACGTTTTGACTTCTTATGCAGGCTCATTAATAAATAAAAGGGCATATTTAACTTGGTACCCAGAAAAACCATCAATCAGGCTTGAATCTCTGTGAAAAAATAAAACAAATGCTTACCTCAACCGCAACAGAAATTCTGAGATTTTTCCTCCAAAGAACGAGACGTATCTCTGAAACTGTGTAGTTTATGAAAAAACTGCCTAAGTGGAAGGTAAATGACCCCATTTCCGAAATGGGTTTTAAAGGGTTTGTCAAAATTCGTAACCGTTTGCTCAGGAATCCTTTCGCAAAAACGCGTCTCTGTTACACACTTACGGATTTGAACTCTGCTCTATAATCACGAATGTGAAAAAACTCAAGGTTGTTCGGATCTGCACTACTACATGAGTCACAGATATGGTTATAAAGAAACAACAGAGAGCAAGAGGTCTGTGAAAAAAAAAGGGCCCGAAACCTACGAAGCTTGGAGACTGTCATGCTTGATAAAATGAGTTTGGAAAAATGGAAAACTAGAGGACACACAGAACTATGATCCATTAAACATAATGAATGTCAAACCCTCAACCACTATCAAATTCCAATTCAAACAATGAATGGGTTCATTAATTTCACTGGACAACAGGATGAGGTGTAGTCATGGGTACAACAGACCAGTACCAAGCGATATGAAGGTTGATATGACTGTTGAGAGCATGAGACCCATATTGAATGTTAACCCAATGTTTTGTGCATTCATACAATTCAAAGATTACAACCAAATGATCAACCAAGGAACCAATTAAGTCATGATATCCATAAAACATAAAGATTGTGGTGGTAGTTTAATCAATGAATTCATAAAACTTGAAGCTTAGCAATATATGAGTGCCTTCAAAGTGAGGTTTTCTTAGGTAGAAGATATAATGACAAATCCCAAACCAAATTTTATTTAAATTCATGCTTACAGTCATAAATTTTAAAACAAAACAAACATAAATTCAAACGAGAAACTCAATAAGATAAGTTTAACCCAATCATCGCCTCAAAGTCCAAAAACATGAATGTTTATAAATTTAAGGAGGTGGTAGCTACAGAAAGGTATAATCCCTTTGTGGTGATTTTAATTGTGATAAAAAACGACAGAATGGGTGGCTTCCAACAGGACACCACACCAGGACAGTGGCCTTCAACTTGTCCCTAAAACATGAAAGAAACAAAGAATGGAAAAATAATGGGCTTGGAAAAATTTCATTGCAAACGAAGGTGCCACACACCCTCTACAAAGGCACCCTTGAATGAGACACTACAACCCCTTGTATGTCATGAACCCCATGCCCATTAAGTCTTGATCCTTAACCACTTCATCCACTTTACATGGATTAAAGAGGGATCTCTTGGAAACACTCCTTGACCTAGGGCAAGATCTACCCAATAGGACACCTCGTCAACCCTCCCATATCCAAGCTTGGCAAGTCACATAATGTCTTTGAGAAATTACTTTTTTGACAGGGTAATATTCAATCCACGTGATTAGGTGGATCATTTATTGACTTGATTTACTCATCATGATATTTTGACTTGATATCCTTGGAGGGTGTGTTCATTTGTCTTTGCATGACCTAGTTGGTGGAGAGTTTTGGAGGAACAAGCCTAGCTTGGGCTTCCATGGGGCTTAAATCCCACAGGTTGGATGCCAAGGGCCCACATGACGGATGAGAGAGACATACCTTCAGAGTCTTAGAAGACATTGTGGACAACATTACCGAGCCCTCACATGCCAAACTTTTTTCCTAGGAGAGGCAAAACGTCAACTTTGCAGGCATGACATCATCTAGGAGGGATAGGGTTTGGTGGTGAGGTTTTTATTCATTGACACAAGGACGTTTTGAAGAGAATGAGGTTTTGACCATAAATAAATGACTTGGATGATTGACATGTGGATTTGGGAAGCCTAACTACACTTCTCCAACACCAACGAATTACTCTTAATTTCAAAACATCCCCTAAAAGGGTGACGTCACCTTAAGTTAGGGTTTCTTTTTGTGTAAAAGTAACTTTTAAGCGAATTGTTTAATATTATTTGTGTAAAGGGGAAATATTAGGGTTGTTGACTCCTAGTCTTTTGGTTTACCCTAAAATTATGTGGACAAACTATTTTGGAGACAATTTGTATAAATAGAGATCATAAGATCTCATTTCATATCATAACTCTTCCATTGTGAGAAGTATTGGACTGAAATTTTTGCTATCTTTGGCTACTTACTCTCTTGTGATCTTGTTTATGGCTATCTCTTTGGTTATTGGTTGATGGAAGTGATGCGCTAGCCTTGGAAGTATTTTCTCTGGCTATTGTGGTGGTTTGTCTTAGATTTTTCCTTGAATTGGTAAGGATTTTTACATTGTGCTATCATTTGTTATTCAAGTCAAGGTTATTTGCTAGAGCTAGGTGGGAAGTATAAGGGCATACACCCCCACCTTATTCTCTATCATTTTATGCTTACATGTTATTGGTTTAACAAGGGTTTTCTAAGAGAAGTATAAAGGCATACACCCTCTTAGCCTAAACCATAGCTATAAATACTCTCCTTGGGGAGTAAGAGGATTTACACCCCCAAGGAAGTAGTACCTCTAACTCTTTCTTAGTTTGAATCCATTAACCCAATTATTGAAGGCACTAGTCATTCCTTGTTGCATTGGAGAAATAATGCCTTGGTAAACATGATATTTTCAAGTTTTAAAGTTGTCTCTTTGGGAAAGAGTTCATTGAGCCTTTGGCTCCCTTGCCTCATTGAGGCATCCCCTTTCAACCACAAATTCTTGTTTTTGTTACAAAACTAACCTACAACCAATAGGGCTGCAAAAAATCTAACCCTATGACCCTAATAACTCCTAAACTAACCCTAGGATTTAGCACTAACTTTTCCCTAACTCTCTACTAACCCTAGTACACTTCTTGGGCTAGTTAGAAGTGGATTCTAGTGGCTGATTTTTTTGATGTCAAGCTTGGTTTGTTACATCCATAAGGCTGATAATATCACTACAACCACCTTTTGTTTCATCCTTTCTTTTTGTGCTAAAGTTATTGCTTAATCATTGGTGAGTTGAGCTAGCTTTCATTGGCTTCCCTCTTGTTTATTTTATCATATGCTTAGCACTTATTTTGCAGCCTTTGCTATCTTTATTGAGCTGATATATATCATTTATGTTTGCTGCAATTAGGGGAAACAATATTAACTTGATTTTCCAACTAACATATTATAAGTATCCTTGGTTTTCATTGTGTCTTGGGCAGGTACTTCATTCTTGGCATGTCACTCAACTCATTTTGCAACCCTTAACCTTCCCCAAGACACTTTTCCAAGCTCCCCTTTCCATTTAGAATTGACCTTTAGGGACATCCATTCATACTTATCATTTTCCATCTCAATTCACCCTAGGGTCATCGTGATTCCCCCCTTGAGGTGACTACCTCACCTCTAAAGTGACGAAAACACCTACCTAAGGTGATAGTGGGTAGTTTCTCTCCTAGTTGTCGCTAATTGGTGGTTGGGTCGGGCTTTACCTAACCTACAAATTTTTCAATAACAATACATATCGACAAAATTTTAAGGAGGATACCTAGTCCGATCATCCATTTCCACCATTTCTTCATCCTCTGCTTGCTCGACAATGACGTTGAGGTTTGGAAAAGGAGATACTTTGGGACTGAATTTGATTTTTTTTTTGTTTGCTAGTTTGTCTGTGACCTATGGGATTAGCCTATGGCTTGAGAAACCACGAATCAAGGGCATCTAAGCCATCAAAATCACCTAGGGATTGCACCTGACCCGAGCCACACCAACCCTTAACATGGATGGATTTTTTGTCCCCGCGGGTTTCGAACTGGTGACTTAACATCATGGAGTTCCTTAACAACACACTTTGTCACCGAATGTCCTACACCTCGGGGACTAGGACTGTATTTCATTGATTTTGTGTCGCCTACGAAATTTTCCTATGGATATTCCAGTGCTGGTTGGATGTGGCTTTATTCTACTCGGTTTCTCAAGGAATCGACCTCATCGTTCAAATCCTAAAATGAATTCCTTTGATAGAAATTGAATTCCAAAACTGAAAGAACTTGGGAAGCGAGGGTGCTCAACTTGCTTTGTAATGTGATTGCCAACAAGCAGATATCATCTAATTCCTGCTGAAGCTGAAGGAATCTGGAGTTGGTTCCTTGACGTCGACTGGCCATGGTGAGTTCTCTACTATTATGAGTTTTCCACCTTTCTAGACATTGGAGTTTCCAATGTTCAACGGAGAGGATCCAAGTGCATTTATAATGGGTTATTTCTAGAATTGGGGGGTAATACATTCCTCCTTGCTGGTTTCGTGTGGTTTCCCGATCTATGGCAAGACGATCTGGATTATGGCAATGAATGTGGCCGAGATATTTCATAGAAGTGGTGGTAGCCATAAGAGAAGCAATATGGAAGCGACTGTTAGGAGTGGGCGATGTACAGGATAAGAGGGATGGCTTGCAAGAGCCAGGGAGGAAAGGAGATGAAATAAATGACGGGGTGTATGGTTTTAGGAGGAGCATCATGTTAGTAGGGATAAAACGACAAGGACATAGACGAAGGATGAGGCAAAGGAGTAATCCATGGGAACAAAATTCCTAGGTCGATTAGGAGGGGAGAGGGACGAGGTCAGTAGGGGGAAATGAGGACATGAGGTCGAGAGTGAGTGGGAAAAAAAGGCCAAGGGGGTCGGGCCTTGAGAGAAGTGAAGGAGGATTAGTGGCAAGCCAAAAGAACTACCATGTGGTGACTGGTAGGGGGACTAAGTTCAAGGGCTTTGAGATTCCAAGGCCTAGGGCATATGACAAGAGCAAAGAAAGGGGGCTAAGGAACATGGATAAAACTTGTGTTTCGATTTATAATTAGTGATCCAAATTCTCCATTAACTCCTGTATTGTCCATCTCATCTGGGAGGGAATTGAGTTCTCTCTTGATGTGCCATGAGAAGACTTGAATGAATTCCTTGATAAGGCCTTGAATACAGAAGAAGATCGCTCTCAAGCTAGCTTCAAATGAAAGGGAAGAATGAATTAAATGTCGAATTGCGTTTTTAGAGTCTCTCATGATTGTCAAAATCTCTATATTTTTTGATCTGGCTATAAGAAGTCCTTGTAGGAGGGCGTAGGCTTCAACTTGATTGTTGGTAGACACTTCTACAAACCAGGAGTATGTTATCTTGATTTGTCCTCTAGGGTCATAGAGCAACCCTCCCACAATTGTCGCCCTGATTTCGTCAGATCAATACTGGTAACTATTGTTAAAGGTAAATTTAGTTGAAGGTATTATTTTATCTATTTTTATATTACTATAACAAATTAAAATTATTTTCATTCTTAATAAAAAATTAATCAAACAAATTGATTTAAAAAATTAGTCAAATTTAATTATAATTATTTTCATGATTTAATATGCAATACATTATCGTTGTTTTCCATATTAATATTAACAACTATTATCGCCAAGGACACTTGAAGTGAAGATATACTTTTATATTTAAAATTACAAAAAAAAATATTTTCATGATTTAATAAAAAATTTAACTAAACAAATTGATTTAAACATCAATAAAATTTGATTTAGAATTATTCTCATGATCTAAAATGCAATATGTTATGACTATCTATAAGAATAATATTAACAATTATTATCGTCTAGGTCACTTTAGTTAAATGTATCTTTTTTTTAATATAGTTAATATTAAAAAAACATAATTACTTTCATGATTTAGTATAAAATTCAATGAAACAAAATGATTTTAAAAAATAATCAAATTTGATTTAGAATTATTTTTTATGATTTTAATAGAAGATTTAATGTAACAAATTGATTTAAAAGATCAATCAAAATTTATTTAGAATTATTTTCATGATTTAAAATTAAATATGTTATCACTATAAGTAAAATTAATATTAACAATCATTAGAATCTAGGTCATTTTAATTGAAGTTATTTGGTTATTTTTTTATATTTAATATATAAATTTAAAATTATTTCCATGATTTATTAAAAGATTTAATCCAACAAATTGATTTTAAAAATTAATGAAATTTTATAATTGTTTTCATGATTTAATATGCAAGGTGTTATTACTATTTAAAATTGTAGAAATATTATTTTGTTAGCTTTAACTATCATAATTTTAGTTCTATCAATATTAATAATAAGTGTAATAAAAATATTTACGAATAAATTTAGAAAATATGATTTAATTAAAATAATCGATTTAAAAAGTAATCAATCATGCAATTATTGATTGAATCATTTAATCAAATTTGTGAATATGTTTAATCAACATATTGTATCTTCTTAGACAAGAAATAATTCACCTTGAAAAAGAGTTGAACATTATATGGCATTGAATGATTATAAGTTTTTGTAATTACAATCAAAATTAAATGATTTTGTATAACTGGAGTTAAACATTATACGACATCTCAAATTTAAATGAGTGGTATGTCTCAAATTTAATTTAAAAACAGATGACTCATTATTAATGTAATCATTAATGAGGGTGGTCGGCGCGTGTGGGGGGGCATTGTTAATGTAATCATTAACGAGGGTGGCAGACACGTATGGGGATTGTCAGTGATCCTAGAGGTACATTAGCCTTCTATGCTTGGGGCCCTGAGTAGTGTCTCTAGCCAACATTGCCAAGACACAAAGATCTATAAATTAAAGTCTAGGGATCACAAAGATATAGAATTCTCAAGCTTTCCATATTTGGGTGACTCAATGTTGGCTGATAAGAGCATTGATCCAAAGAAAGGCATATCATTTAGGAACAATATATTTTATTAGTATCATGTATTTGTATGCTCTCAACCTTCTATCTAAAATTGAAGAATACTCCTTGTACCATATCAAACACGAGCACAACTCTTGTGTTGAGCGATGGGCTAAAGAAGGGAAATCTTAGAAATGAAGAGAGGAACAACCAAAATTAATGGGTTAAGAAGGAGATTCTCTCTCCCTTAATTCATATGAGCATCAAATTTATAAGAATGGATAATTGGTAGGGTTTTGGAACCATACTTCATGTGTTCATATGGCTTATACATCTACTTTAGTTTTTTTCTTATCTTTTAGTTCCTCTCCCTGCTCCTAGAGGAAATTTAGTGGCCTTCTATGCTTAGGGCCTAGGTAGTGTCTCTAATAACATTGCCAAGGCCTAAGATCTATGGGTAGGTCTCAGGATCACAAAAGATATGGGAATTCTCAAGCTTTCCATATTGGGTGACTCAATGTTGGCGATAAGAGCATTGATCAAAAGGCATATCATTGGGAACAATATATTTATTGGTATCATGTCTTGTATGCTCAACCTTCTATCTAAAATTGAAGAATACTCCTTGTACCATATCAAACACGAGCACAACTCTTGTGTTGAGCGATGGGCTAAAGAAGGGAAATCTTAGAAAAAGAAGGTATAGCCAAAATTAATGGGATATGAAGGAGATTCCCTGTCCCTTAATTCATATGAGCAACACATTTATAAGAATGGATAATTGGTAGGGTTTTGGAACCATACTTCATGTGTTCATATGGCTTATACATCTACTTTAGTTTTTTTCTTATCTTTTAGTTCCTCTCCCTGCTATCTTTGGAAGTGATAAAATTTGTGGGTGGTGGTTTATTCATCTTGCAGGTTGGGAAAGTATGGACCCCTCTTGGAGCTATGTCAACTACATTCTTAAATGGCATGAAGAAATGGACAAAGCCAATAGTTTGGTCCTTCAACAGGTTTCAGGTAAAATAGGAGATTTGGACCAGCCCGTAGCTACTCTTGTTCAATGCATAGACAACCTAGAGGTGGAATGTCAACAATTAAGATTTTTGGTTTTGCATCAACATTCCTAGTAAACTTCAATTAACCAAGTATTTGTAGTTTCATGCCTTGGATTTTTGGAAGATGAGTAGAGGGGTCGTGATGTAGTTCCAATGGATGTCAAAGAAAATACACCTTCTCATGGGGGAGCGCAGGAAGTTCCAGACAATGAGTCTACTCATCGTTAATGTTTTATGAAGTTGTATTTTTGTTGAGCCAATATGTAAAAGACATTTGCAGCCAGACTGCATGGAAATATCATAGGAAGGTTTATGTAATTTTCAGTATGATAACAGTAGGAGAATGTATAGGTGGTGAGCCAATTTTTGTAAATATTTTTGAACTTGTTGATTCGCTTCGGTGCAACCATTATATAATATAAAGCTTCGGTTCTAGTTAAAAAAATATAATAATAATGCTAATCATTAACATACATATAATAGATTTTATAAATCAAACAACATCAACATCAAGATGATAGGAAAGTGCATAATATACATGAATGATGATATCAAAATAAAAATATATGTTAAACATACATGTCAATATACATTGCAACAATCAATATACATGTCAATTAATTCTAGGTTCACCACGAGAGAAAGAGGCATCAATACCTACACTAGATAATATTGTAACTACAATTTAATATCTCTCTCCAATAGGATCTATGTCACTTGATAATACCATAGTGCTTATAAGGTTGGTAGCTTGTGCAATTGGTGGTGCAGGTGGATCAATGGATGGATTGATAGATGGTGGCATGGGTGGAGTAGTAGGTGGATCAATAGCTAGTGAAAATAGTGGTGTAAACTCATGAGGAGGATGGGTAGTAGATGATGGAGGAGGTGGAGGAGGTGAAGGAGTAGCGTCTTCAGAAGATTAAGTAGATGGAGAAGATGGATGGACATATATTTCATCTCGTCTCTTGGTCTCAACCATCAAATTATTTAGTAGGATGGGGATACCAATAATATGACATGACAATAATCTCATATCACGAGGAAGGTTCACATTTATATTTGTAAGCTCAGGGTCATGCACAATTACTTGAGGTCACATTGGGACCACTCCATAGCCAGTGATCAACGTACATAACTAATCCATCACCCACTAATGAAATCTATGATCTGGCCTCCATGACAAGCTAGGGCTATGCATCTACAATGGCTCATCAACCTCAACCATATTTGCATCAGGTAAGGGAGGTCCCTCACTAAAATATGAGCTAGTATCTACAACAATAGTAGACAACAATAATAAGACATTTTTAAAGAAAATATTATAATCAAGTATGTGTGCATTAAATGACACAAAAAATATACAACTAGAATAATTAAAGATAATGATAACAATACCTCTCTTATATGGTGGATTGACCTAACTAAATGAGATATTTAAACTTCCTTGCTAATCCATCCCTGCAAATGAACATTGTACAAGATTGGGAACATGCTTTCCTTAGTAGCTAACGTCATAGATAAAACCTTTGAACTCATATGTGTACATGGGTACTCCAACTTTCCACCCTTGGACAACATCTACCCCCACATGCACACATGCACATCAATCATTGGACTAGGAGGGAGGCGATTGAATGTTAGTTGAGTGACCAAAACCATCTAAAATAAAAATAAAAATAAAAAAGCTTAAGTAAAGGAGACGATATGTCTCCCCTCGAGCACTACAACAGTGATATAGAGCGATACAAAATTGCTATAAAATAATGACAAGTTGTTTAATTAGTCCAGGCCCGTGAAATAAACTATATACATAGTACATTATATGGAAACTAATGTGCTTCTTGTTGATGCGGGGAAAGTTCCCCACGCCGACATGAGGGAGAATTTATTGATGGAAGATTCTAAATTAGACCCACTCTCATTTGAATAACAACCTCCACCGATATATGGGCCCAACTGCCGCTAACTAAATGAATTGCTCCCCATAGAGAGAATTTTCATAAAAGCTAGGATAAAAATATAAATGCAAGTCTATTCTAATATGTAAATGCAATTCTATTTCTATGAGCAGTTGCAGTCCTATCTAATAGTAGCAAGATCAATTACAGGTATACAATTTAATGTGAAAAAGCATAAGTAGTTCCAGTTTTACAGAATCAAATCATATTACATGCTTATTATCATATAGATGTTCATAAGCATGCTCATGTAATTGAGTTCATAATTCATTTACAATTATTTCTTACAAATGACAATTGAAAAGAATGACAAATTGAAAATCTGCAGAAAACAATCAACAATAGTGAACATGAACCATGAAATTGCTTGTTATTATTCTCCTTCCAAGAAATAATTCATTTTTAGGAAAAAAACAACAAGCACAGAGCTTTCATATATGCCATTTCGATTTTCCAACCCCCCTTCCCAGTTTCTATTACATTATGTTCCTATATACCCGAGGGTGGACAGTTGGACTTATTAATGACTGTTTAGTTACAACTTCCCTACTCTTCCCATTCCCATTACATTTGGATTTTCTACAACCAAAATAAATCATTACATAATATTCCTTCCTATTATGGCACTCTTCAAGAAGGTCAAAAACTCTAAATCTTTGGGGGTGAAGAGATTTCCCCCTGAAAATTTGGTCCAGATAATGGCTAACTAAAGGAGAACCTATTCATTAACCGTGGACCTGCAATGAGGGCTCAAGGGAACTAGTGGACTGAGAAGAAGACGAAAGTCTTCTCCCTATCCTTTCCCTTTCGGGAACACAAATAGTTTTGGAACTTTGAGTGCTCGTTTCTTTCTTGTAGCAAGGTTCCAACTTGGTTATTTGTTTTGAATTGGATGAACATTAGATCGAACTATGTATTACTGCAATCTCTTGATTTGTGTCCTACTTTCTCTAGTGACATGTACTATGTTTCTTGCGAAAACAAATTAGTTTCCTCATTGGCTCGAATCTGCTGAAACCTGACAGTTCCTCCGAGTGGAAATAACCCGATGAAGGAATGTAGTATCCCTACTATCGTTTGTAATATAGCTCACTCTTTACCCATCTCTTTTCCAAACAATGATGTTTTCCCGACTTCCTGCTTCTTTTATAATTGTTCATATGATCTCTACTAAGGTATGACGATGAGGCTAATGTGTCATTAACGTTGTCTTGCTTAGAACATACATGGTCATCATTAATCACCTAGAGTCTATATGATCTCGTATGAGTTGGTGATCTACATTTCCCCTCTGCCCTATCATCTTTCCCAAGTCATCCAATACGTGTAGCTTATTTGTTTCGTCTGAGCATGGATATGGCCATCATTTGTTTAAATTTCGAGTGTATCCATCTGCATTTGCTTTCCTGTATGCTTGTTCCATTAGTATTTTGGTACCAAAAAATCCAAGTCAATTATTAGCCATCATACAACAATAACTAATTTCGACCTAAATCTATCCTCTTCTTATTCTAAATTCCCTATACTTCACTATAATTCTTTTATTCTGCAGGGATCTTGTATGTGTGAGAGGTCAGTTTGGGTGATACATGTATGGGAGTAGTCTCTTCATCTATCATCTATGTGTAGGTTGGCATCATGCATCTGCGTGAATGTCTTTGTGGGGATGAGAGCAGGTTGATGGATAGAGGTTTATAGGTTATGCGTAGGGAGTTCATTTGATGGGTTTGCGGGCGATGAGGTTATGGAATTGCATTATTCTTTTGGTATCAATGTTTTAGTCTAAAAGGTCCACGAGTGATTTCCCGTGAAGATTCTCCCACATTGGACTAGGCATGCAGTGTGCGAGCTCACGAGGTGTGAAGATTCTCTCGTACAGTTTTTCCAAGAAACCTAAGTAAGTGAGTCAAGCGTCTTTATCAAAGAGTAACAAGGAAGTCTAATTAGCAGTTAGTCATGGAAACATCACAATAACTACAAAGGAAGAAAGTAAGTTGAGCCTAGAGATACCTTAATGTTCTTTCTCAATGGTACCATCCACTACACACTAAATAGCTTGATTATATCATATCTTTAGATAGGCCACATCCACTTAAGTACCCCTTACATCAGGACAATCACTAAGTAATATAACGGAAATTCATCCTCTAACATAAATACCATCCCAATTGAAAAAAAAAGAGAAATAAAAAGTTGTTTTTGGAGTTGTTCCCCCATCTTCTCGCATAAAACAATCTTATACTAAAATCTTAAAAGATGGAGGGCCAGTCTCTGAGGGTTTACGAGGCCAACCCGTCGTGATATTGAACAGGTCTGCTGGCAGTGGGTACTGGCCTATGGTATGACTAGGTAAACCCGCCGAAGTACTAAACAGGCTTGCTGACAGCGGGGCCTTCTACCTAGCGAGGATGGTAATCTGACAAAAATAAATAATAAATTTAAACTTGTCCTGATATATGACATTACTTGCAGACAAAGCTGACATGAAGTATGTGTGGTTAAGCTAAGGTTAATGAACTCCATCAATTTTCCATTGGGAAATAACTCTAAGACTATCTTGAAACTCTCTTGCCTACCTCTTCTTATCTATATATAGGATCTCCTATCCTATAAGTGGGGCCATCTTTCAATTGTCTCGTCAGACCAAGCTGTGAAATTTTATCTTTACACTTGACATACTATAAATCTTCGGCTATTGGGGGATACTGACTAGTTTCATATAATTTTGATTTTGAGGTGTTACAATACTTAGGTGTGGGGGAGGGGTTCATGAGTTGGCAAATGATCATCGCCTAGAGAAGTAGATCTTTGCAAGAATTTTTGTATTATTTCTATGATACAGGTTATTACATTGATAGTCATGTTATTTTTCAAATGCTTAACTCCTGTGTGCTATAAATTACTGAACACATACTTAACAAACCACTCTTTATCGGTTACTTAACAAACCACTCCTTATCGGTTTATCGTTTCATTACAAGCTGCATATTGTAGATTCGACAATACATTTTTATGCTTCCTATAACCTATTCATTGTAGGTTTTTGACATTATATGTCATATGCAAGAAGATTGAGTGAGCATGGAGCATTCTGCCTCTGCACATTAACTACTGTGATTGTAAAAAACACTTCAAATTTGCAGGCTATCCATTATAAGAGGTGAAAATGCACTTAACACAGAGGTATCAGATGAAGTACCGTATGAGGTGTCGTATGAGATGTCATTTGAGGCATCGAATGAAATTCCATGTGAATTACACACCAATAACTGTCCTAGATTCCAGGTAACCAGAACTCAATTACATTCAATTGAATTAGTTGCAGGCATTGATTAAAGATGCTCCATATGTTTATGATCAAATGTCCAAGTCAAAAGACTTGGACATTGATCTAACCACGCATCATTACATTGCCCCAAAATGATCCATTGAATTCGAAATTCCCACACATGGAAAATCACGGGCACATGTGTGCAACGTACTCCACCATAAGCGCATTCAAAATCGGGTTGGGAAACCATTATCTCCATTTTCCCTTGCCATTTGCTCTGCCCTACGTTAAGGAATCATGCCCAACCTCTGCCAATTCGTCCCTTGTTCAAATCATGCTTAGACTGTGCCCAATTTGTGCCATCTCTTGGCCTATTCACACCCTTTCTTAGTGAATTTCACCTCTTTCACAATGCCCAGGAGATACGAACCTTCCTCCTATGCAGACTTGTTTGCCATTCCCGAATTTGCACTGTGCAAAGAAGTGTTTTTGCGCGCAGACTGGGGGGGCATTTCTGTCTAGCTTGCAGGGCCACGATGACGATCTCTCCATGCAATTTGCAGTCGGTTTTGAAGGTAAGACAACACATGTAGGGTCTCTTACCTTTGAAGTTTGAGAAGATTCCATTTCTACAGCTACAAAGCTACCAAGAATGGGAGATAGATGGTTAAAAAACCACCAATTGTCATGCTCAAGTTATAACATGGTGTTTAAGCCTGAATTCGAAATAATTTTAGGAGCAAAAGGGTATGCTAAGGAGTGGATAAAGGTAGAATTGATCAATCCCCTCATCGTCATCACAAGGTTAATTACATGCAAAGGTAGATACTCAACCTTCAAAGCTTATCATTTCAGATTGTTGGCTCATTTTCTATTCAACAAACCTTTGAACTTCCCCTTCTATTTTCTCAAAAGCTTGGAGAACATGTCCTCTCAAGTGAGGAAGAATGTGACTAACCCCCACAATAGTCTCTTCCACCATGTCTTGAGAAAAATCCTTGTTCTTGTCAAACTAGAGAAACAGGGGAAAAATTGGGATGCCTTTATCTACCAATTTGCAAACCCTCACTTGACAGTTAAGATCGGAAAAAAACCACTTAGCCTAAGAACTATCTCTCCATCCAAACCTCGCTCTCCAAGAACTCCAAACCCCCTTGCACAAACCCTCTATTTTTCGGAACAATACCAAAATCTTGTTGATATCCCTACTTCTTCATCGGGTAAAAAGACCAAGAGAAAAGACCAAAAGAAGCCTATTGTTGACCCCCCAATGCCTTCACTCTCTCTTGATCCTACACCTAAAAATCTCCAAGAATTAATGCAACAAGGCTTTCCCATCATTCCCACAAACAAGAGGGGAGCCAATCGATTTGGTAAAGGACCCTTTCGGAAGAGTACCAGGAGCACAAGAACCAAGCCTTATGCAAAACCTCCACCTGCTTCAGATCCTATCCAAGTGTCCTCCGACCTTGAGAGCCCTCATAAAAAAATTAGGGAAGTCTATGTTGATGGATTAGAACCACTAAGGAAAAAAAATCAGAACCTACCTCACCTTACCGATCTCCCATCACTCCTACTTCACCCATGCCCACTCTAGATCCTAAAACTGATAGATTGTCCACATCCCTCAAAGGATCTAAACCTTCCTCATAGATCACTGATTCTGCCCCAACCATAGAGGAGCTACAAAAGGAAAACCATCAGCTTCTCCAACAGTTGGAGGAAAGGAAAACAATATATACACACCTTCATCATGACAATGCAGTCCTTCAAACAAAGGTTAACTCTCTTCAATGATTGGTCGATGAGATGACCAAATCTAACCGCAGCCTCAGATCACAGTTGAAGCAATAGAAGAGGCACAAGGCTAAGTCTTCATAGCAAGAGGGAGAAGCTTCCAAATCTGATCCTCCTCAACAAGCTTAGTCACGAGGGGTAACTTCTTTTTGTTTGTAGTGGGACCTTCAGAATCGTAAGTGTGGGGGTAATGTTGGGCCCGAGATATGATCACTTTTATGACGGTTATTAAACACTTTTGTCGCATGTACATGTGTGTTTTTCATATTTTAAAGGAGCTTTGTGAAGAATTTCATGATAAAACGGTATGATCGACACTAGGTATGTGTAATTCATGTTGAATGATTATATTGAGTATAATTCATCATGTTTTATGATTACCAAGATCTAATTCATGTTTTTCTGGTGTTACAGGGGAAAAACGCACCACATTTCTGCTTCCGACACTTGATCCGACACTCCTTCTAGTACTCGTTCCGACACTTGATCCGACACTCTGTCCAACACTACGTATTGCACAAAAACAGAGGGCGACTTGGCGGTTATGGTATTGGTGGCCAGTGATGGGTGAATCGGGAACGTAGGTTTTGTTCATTCTTGCCCCCTCTAGCTACTGAGCTTTCGACAACTTAGTTTTAGTTGTTCAAGAGGGAGATTATTGTCTCGCTCTGTTTTATCAGTTAGGGCATCATTTATTGTAATTTTCTGAATTTAGAAGTGTTTCGACCTTCCTGTGGTCAACCACTGGGTCTGTAAGCTTATAAATACCACTAGGATGGTCAGATGATTGTTAACCAAGTAGAAGAACCAGTGTATTGGAGACAAACTCGTTCTTACTTTGTTTTGGTATTTTACATTGCCAAATTATATAAGAAATGCGTTTTTGAGTTTTTATGGTGCATTCATCTTGCTGAGCTCGTGGTGTGCTTTTAGGAAGTGACCACGAATTGTTGGGGGGCCCACCAGCAGTCTGGTAACTATCTTCGTGTTTGTTTATGCATTTCATAATTTAATTGTTCTCTTTATTTTCTCTACATGCATTTTTATTGTGTTAATTAGTTTGTTGTTATAATTTAATTGCTTTTGATTCTCTTTTACAGGATAGAATGAAGGATTGTGTTAACATGCATTGATATTGTAGATTAGGAATGGACTTGCAAGTCCCTAGACTAACCCCACGCGCAATTAGATGTTAGATTATGCTTTGATTTATGATTTTATAGTCAAGTTTAAAACAGAGTTTTAATTAGAATAGAACAAAGTTTTTATTTGGGTCCTCTTCGACAAGGATTTGATGGATGGATAGAATTAATTCCAGTTTTTAATTATATCTTGATTATCTCATTTTTTATATAGATCTTGTTTAATTAGTTGTTGGTTAATGTAGTTGTTAGTTTAATTTTCAATATCATAGTTTAATTTATGTTCTTAAGCATTTTCTTATTGTAGTTTGAATTGTTAGAATAGATATAGCATAGTTTCATTTATGTAATTTCTTTCCTAGAGTTAAATTCCAATTATAATTCTTAGTTAATGGTTGAATTTAATTATGAAGTTTGCTTACATAGTATAGAAGTACAATGATGATCTTGTTATGTTGTTGATGGTTAATATATGAATACCTTTGTTAATATATGAGTACAAGTATGTAACATTGTTTTGTCATGGCTAAATTCTCATTGGATTGTTTAATCCATACCTTTCACTTTGCCATTGAGATTAGTGTTGAGATTATACCGCTTGAATTGTCCTTTGTTGTCAAGTGCCATCGAGATATCATTCGACACCGAAGACATTCACACAACCACCAACATTATATTTGAGTTTTTCATAGATTAAAGATAGTTTTCTTGCTTTCATAGGTTAAAAGGATAGTTTTCTTGCTTTCATAGATCAGAAGAGATAACTTTCTTTCTTTCATAGCTTAGAAAATAGTTTTATTGTTGTTGTAGGATAGATAGACTTTGCTTTGATAGATTAGATAGTAGTTTTCTTATCATAGATTAAGAATTAGTTGGTAATTCTTCTTGCTTTCAATTAAATAGATTTCCTTTCATGAATTAGAAATAGTTTTGAATTAAGAATTTAGTCCACTTGCCTCTTAGGCTAGATAGTTGTTCAATGAGAAGTTTTAATTTGATTGCTTGCGATAGTTAGTTGTTTTTGCTTACTTGTCTATTTGCTTTAGTAGGTTAGTTAGTTGTCTTTGCTTATTTGTCTATTGCTTTAGTAGGTTAGATAGTTGTCTTTGATTACTTGTTTACTTTCTTTAGTAGGTTAGTTAGGTGTCTTTGCTTGCTTGTTTATTTACTCGCTTTCATAGGGTAGTTACTCATTGAATATAGGTTGGCAAGTTAAAATAGTTTGCTTTTGTCATTTGCTTATTATGGTTAAATAGTTGCTTTTGCTTTTTGTTATGAACTAGTTTGCTTCAAGTAGGGTTTTTACTTGCTTTCTTAAAGAACTATCCATCGATCCTTGGCCCAAAAGTACTTAGGTTGCCTAGTTTCAAGTTGCTTAGTAGGGTTTGCTCATTATATAGTTTTGCTCGACTAGATTAGCCTTAGATATCTACCTTCATTAGTTAGATTATACTCCTACCATCCCTTCTACCTTTGGCATATATTTTGCTACAAATCTAAGTTTACTTGCCCCGGGTTGACAATTTAATTGAGGGTTTTTACTGTGTTTTTAGTGCATATACAACACCCATTATTTTTGGCGTCGTTGTCAGGGAGTTGTCTCAAGGTAAGAAGTAGTTAGGAAATAGATCATACTTAGACCTTAGCATTATCTTGGTGGCAGGGGAGATTTAAGACGAGAGGTAAGAACCTGCGCATCTGCTATAGCAGGTTCCCCCAAACCCAATAGTAGTTTTTCTGTTTTGTTTTTGTTTATGAATAGTCCTAGAAACCAAATGGTAGATTTTTGTTTTTGTTTTTTCTTTCTTTCATGAATAGGACTAGATACCCACAAGCTAGATACATTAAATCTAAATCAGACCTTTCAACCAAGGTTCCTTCTGATATCTTTGGGGGAAGGAACGTTTCGCTCGTAAAATCTGCAGACCAATACCGAAAAACAGGAGCTAGCTCAACTCAAAGAGATAAAATAGTATATGAGAAGACTAACACAGGGAGAACTATAGAAAAATAAATTGAAGCATCAATCATATTAGGACAGGAGGCAAGACCACTCAAGTCTTCCACAGAACCAAACACTACAACCTTTTCTTTTACACCACCACCAGGGGACCCTAATTTTAAGGACATCATAGACCCTAAACAGGTGAATCTTTTGTTTGGTAGTTTAGCCAATGTAATCATCTCTCAAATTGACATAGAAACTTTGGCACCAATAGTCTCAACCGACTCGAGTAGAGTCCCAAACATCCAATCCATAGGAAGACCTTTCCATCAAAGGGAAACCTTGTTTTCTTCAAAGATCAAACCACCTAGGTACTCTCTTTTTGGAAATCAAGCCAATATGGATGATCAGGAAGACCATAACAATGTAAGACACGGGGAGGAAGAAGAAACTAGAAACCAAACCAAAACTACCTTCAGGTTTTCGATTTTAGACACCACTCCAAATGTCAACATGAAGAATATTCCTCTCTCAGCACTGCCTACCTTTTAAGGTAAAAACAGTGAAGATCCAGTCACCTTCCTATTGTAGGAAAATCTCCCTGCGGACAGGTAGACCACCTCTAAGGCTTGACCTTAACCCTAGACAGAAAAATGCTTAACGTGGACACTGACTTCCTTTCAAATCCATCTAAACTAATGCATGAGAAGGGAGGATAACAAAAGTACCTTTTAATCGACGTTTGTCCCTGCATGCTCCGAGTTGCGCTCCAATCCTTTGCTCCTCGCTGAGGTCTGTGGACAAAACAAGATACGACCACTTCCTACTCTATTGACATTAGCTGGAAAACAGATCTATCACTGAATGATAAATTTATGTA
>SNQJ01S0018973.1:301540-354567 GCA_010110895.2 Picea sitchensis
GCTTTAGGGGGCGCCAGCGCTCTCAAAATCTATAGCGCTCCCTCAAAAGGGCCAGGGGAGCGTTATAACGCTCCCTGACAGTGTATTGGGGAGCACCAGCGCTCCGAGATAGTGTAAGGGGGAGCGCTCCTCTCCAAAACTCAATTTTTTGGGTGCTTTCAGGTGGAAAAAGGTTGTTTGACTTCAGTAGATCAGTTATCCTCCTTCAAATCAGTCACGTGAGATGTTATAAGTGTCTCCTTAGTGTCGTTATCATGATAGTATGTCTGAACATCCTTTGTGACACTAGTGACCAACTTGCGACACTTGCGAAAGTTGTAGGGAAGATGCGACACTTATCCAAGTGAGTAATTTTGACGTGTAACACTTCCTATTTGAATTTGACATCTTTTGTAGGAGCTACGACTATGTGCAAGATGCCCAGAAACTAAAACTCTTTCCTGCCACCCTCAAATACTTTGCACTAAGATGGTTCATGGGGTTGGGAGAATCCAGTATTAGGTCTTGGGAAGCCATGAAAGACATCCTTCTTAAGAAGTACCAAGACTACTGCAAGACCAAAGAGTCTTGTAATGACATCTTTAAAATCCAACAATTATAAGACAAGACCCTCGAAGATTATATGGAAAGATTTGGTTACATCTCCCATAAGTCAAAATACCATGACCTCCCAGAGGATGCAATTAGGGCTCTTTTCCTTAAGGGAATTTCAGAAGAATATCTAGAGATGCTTAACCTGATGGCATCAGGTGACATCTCTCATAAACCTTTTGCTGAAATATGTGAAATGTGTAAAAATTATTCAAGGAGTAGAGCCAAAATAGGAAAGAATGTCCGGGACCCTTACAATAGAAACTTAAAACCAATTAGTTCAGGTGGTATCACAAGAGAAGAGATAGGGAACCTTTTAGAGAACTTTAAGATAGATATCTTAAGCACAATAGGTTCCTAGTTGGACACCCTAAAAATAAAAAAAGAAACAGGAGGAGGAAAATGCAGCAATGAGCATATATTGCCCAAGATGCAGGAGGAAGCATTCCTCAAGGGAATGTCCATTAGATAAAATTTCAGTTTGTGGCTTCTGTACAAAAGACCACGTGATTAAAACATTTCCATCATTTCCCGGTTTATTAGCCATCTATAGGAGTGGATATCCTGGGGAGTCTTCTTATGCACCTAGGAGGCCATGGTAGCCTAGGAATCAACCCACATACCTGGATCTATAGTCTCAAGTTCCACCCTATTATCAACAACAACAGTGGAACTCACCAGGTTGGAAAAACTGGTCTACTCAGTACCAACATCCCTTGATTCAAGGATGGAGGGGAGGACACAACCAAGGAAACCCTCAAGCTCCACCTATCCCTATGTCCAACCATCCTTATCCTCAGTTCCCACCGAACACTCCGCAGCTTTTTCCAGGTTTTGTTCCACCACCTTTACCTCCTATTCCACAACAAAAACCACTACAATATCAAAATACAAGCTCCCCAAGACCAACACTATTATCGGCACAGCCAGTGCCAAATCCTAATAATAAGCCCCCTCAACCTCTTCACAATGTTGAGATGCAGGCCTTCCCGGCATATGTTATCACTCATGTTCCATTACAGGAAATTCAACTAAGATCGGGAAAATTTCTGGAGAGGCAGAGACCTTCAGTAGTCATCCAGGAAGAAGAAGAATAAGAAACCACCAAACAACCCATGGATGACACTAGGTGGGAATATGTTATTCTCCCAAAGAATCAAGAACCCAAGCTTCCCCAAAATGAACCTTCACAAATTATGAAGGTCCCTCCTTATCCAGATTGATTGGTAATCGAGAAACCTACCACCTGACCAGAATTTTACATTTTGAATGAATTGAAAAATATTTGTGTCAAGATTCCTCTGCTTCAAGCCATTAAAGACATTCCAATATACAGTAAGGTAGTCAAAGAATTGTGTATTAAGAAGCCAAGTAGGAAGAAAAAGGACCCTCCTATAGTACAATTGGTAGGAGGACTCTCTGAGTACATATCAGAGTAGCCAAAACTAGCAAAATATGGGAATCCAGGAAACCCTGTAGTGACCATAACCATTAATGAGGTCTCCATTGAAAACACTCTCATAGACATAGGGGAAGCCATCAATGTTATGACCGCTACTACCTTGGAACAATTATAGTTACAACCTCTTCTTCGACCTACCCCAACCATTTTGGAATTAGCAGATAAGACTAGGGTTATACCTGAAGGGATTTTAGATGATATCATGGTTACTTTAGCCTCATGGGAGTACCCAGTAGATTTTCTTGTCATTCACTCAAAGGATCCAGCCAAGGGCCATCCCGTCATTTTGGGAAGACCTTGGCTAGCCACAGCCAATGCATTTATTGGTTGTAGAGAAGGAGAAATGACCATCTCGAATAGTCTCTCTATCCAGAAGCTCACCATTTACCCTCCATCTCAACCTATTATGGAGAATCTATGGTGGCTTGAATGTCCATACGAGAACGAGGACTGGGAAGAACCCGTATTGCCAAGTGACCATGCATGGGAACTTCAGGAGCACACAACAGAAAATGTGCTAAACCAGTTCATTTATGCTATCACATGTGTGGATTTTCCACAGTCTTTTCCCCAATTTGAATACATGTTTGGGGAAGAATTTCAAGAACAATTAGACCCATCCATTTTTTCTTCAACATATTTTATTTTCGAAATAGATGAGTCTTCCATGTCTTATACTATGCCCTACGAGATTAGTCCAGGGAAATTTTTACATATGAACTCTGGGCTAGATACAGACCAACAAAAACAATTAGTAGATATCCTTAAAGAACAATCAGGAGCATTTGCCTAGGAATACACTGACATGAAGGGTATACACCCTGACACATGCATCCATCACATATATACTTAGGGGGAAGTAACACCTGTTAGGCAACCCCAGAGAAGGATGAACCCAACACTCAAAGATATAGTCAAGGAGGAGATCCAAAAGTTGTTAAATGTCCAATTCATTTATCCCATCTCCGACAGTAAGTGGGTATCCCCGCTTGTAGTGGTTCCAAATAAAGTGACCAGGAAATGGAGAATTTGTGTTGAATTCCGAGAACTCAACAAGGTCACTCTGAAAGATTACTTTCCTCTCCCTTTCATTGACCAAGTTATAGATACCTTGTCTGGAAAGAAGTATTTCTCCTTTTTAGATGGGTACAACAGGTACAATTAGATTCTTATAGCACCCTAGGACCAGGACAAGACTACCTTTACTTGTCCTTGGGGCACCTATGCCTATAGGGTCTTACCTTTCCGATTGTGTAATGCTCCTGCCACTTTTCAACGAGCAGTATTAGGGATATTTGTCGATCTTATTCATGATTGTGTGGAAGTCTACATGGATGACTTCATAGTCTATGGAAACACTTACCAGGAAGCCTTATACAACTTAGAAAAGGTCCTCATCAGATGCCAGGAAATGAACCTATCTCTAAGCCATGAAAAGTGCAAAATGTTGTTAACTGAAGGAGTGGTTCTAGGACATCATGTTTCATTTGAAGGGATACAAGTCGGTCCTGCAAAGATTTAGGTCATCGTCAGACTTCCACCCCCCAAGACTCAGAAAGAGGTGAGAAGCTTTCTTGGACATGTCAGATACTACCGGTAGATTATTGAAATTGTTACAAAGATTGATGCACCTATGTTTGGATTACTAATAAAAGATGTTGATTTTGTTTGGACTGAGCAGTGTCAAACTGCCTTCAAGACCCTGAAAGCTAAGCTATCTGTGGCACCAATTCTTAGAGGGCCCAATTGGACTCTCCCATTTCATATATCCACTAATGCCTCCAACACCACAATAGGAGGGGTTTTAGGGCAGAAAGAGGACCAACAGTCCTATGCCATTTATTTTGTGAGCAAGAACTTGTCCCCTGTCGAGTTGAACTACACAGTCACCAAGAAGGAATTCTTGGCAGTTGTTCATGCTATTAACAAGTTTCATCATTACATTACATGTTATGAAGTATTTTTACATATCGATCATTTAGCCATTAGATTCCTCATGAATAAACCTATATCTAATGGCCGAGTGACCATGTGGCTTTTGTTATTGCAGAAATTTAATATTACTTTTCTTGACCGACCTGTAAAGGATAATGTAGTAGTTGAGTTTCTCTCCCGAATAAAAATGAGGATGATGATATCCCTGTAGATGATAGTTTCCTAGACGAGCACATATTTTCCCTTTCTGTCAATACCCCATGGTTTGCGGATATGGCAAACTATCTGGCTACTAGGAAGTTACCGTCTCATTTGTCACCTCATGAAAAGCCGGAAACTATTGCACATAGTGCTAATTACTCTTGGGTTGGTCATGATATTTTTTGCACAGGTCCTGATTTGATTATTCGTAGATGTGTCTGAAAGGATGAGGTACCTGATATACTATGAAGCGGTCATGATGGACCATGTGGTGGCCACTTTTCTGACAAACGTACAACATATAAGGTGCTACATCCGGGTTATTATTGGCCTAGCATTTTCAAAGATGCTGCCAAATATGTGAGACGTTGTGATAGTTGCCAAAGGATAGGAAGACCTACGTCATCTGATGAAATTCCTTTGCGGGCCCAAGTTATGATAGAACCCTTCGAAAAATGGGCCCTCGACTTTGTAGGACCAATTTCACCCATGTCCCGTAGGAAGAACTATATTTTGGTTTGTACAAACTATGTCACAAAATGGGTAGAGGCAAAATCCCTATTCAGGGCTACAGATAAGTCTGTTGTCGAATTTATCTATGAATACATCTTTACTCGCTTTGGTGTCCCTCATGAAATTTTTACCGACCAAGGCACTCAATTCACTTCCAAGCTAATGAAAGAGATGACAGAGAAATATGGGATTAAACACCGTAAATATTCTCCATACCACCCGTAAGCCAATGGTTAGGTCGAATCCACAAACAAATTTCTGGAAGCCATCTTGACCAAGACTGTTTAGTTACATCACCAAGATTGGGCTAATAGGCTCCCAGAGGCTTTGTGGGCATACCGGACTACCTGGAGAAATACCACTGGGCATACCTCTTATGATCTAGTGTACGAGAAACAAGTACTTTTACCTATAGAATTCCAAGTAAGGACCTTTCGTATTTCCGCAGAATTAGGATTGAACCTGGATGCGGATTAGAAGCAACGAGCCCTACAATTGAATGAATTGGATGAAATCAGGCAAGATTCCATCCAACGAATGATATTAGTCCAAAACCAGAGAAGCAAGTGGCATGATAAGTTTATTAAGAAAAAGCACTTCCAACCTGGTGATTGGGCTCTATTGTTTGATTCCCGATTCAAAACCTTCAAAGGAAAACTTACCACCCACTGGTTGGGCCCTTACGAGGTAGACACTGTATATGACAATGGAGCTGTAAAAATTAAAACAATTGACGATGGACAAGTCTCCTTTGTGGTAAATTGACACCGACTTAAATTTTATCATAAGCCCATTTCCAGAGAGGATTTTCTATAGGTCATTCCAGTCGACAAGACATTGGCATTAGTATATGGGGAAGTCCCCCCTTGTTCTTGAATTTTTTTTCTGAATTTCCTACTGTATATATGTAAATAGTTTTTGAATTTTTTTAATAAGGCAATTTTAGATATTTCTATAAGTATTTATTTCACCAGGAGTACACAGTTTCAAGAATCTTTCTTCAAAACGTTGTTATACTTGAATTTTGTGTCCACTAAAGAATCAAATGAATATTGACTTACTGTAATTAGCCACATTTTTGCAAACATTCTCATTTTTTAAGGCATTCTAAAGAAGTTGCTCTTGAAACTCTTCACCACTGTATAAGGAAGTGATACCATAACTATCAAGCCTAGAGGTCTCTCGTACAGTTTTTCCAAGAAACCTGAGTAAGTGAGTCAAGTGTCTTTATCAAAGAGTAACAAGGAAGTCTAATTAGCGGTTAGTCATGGAAACATCACAATAACTACAAAGGAAGAAAGTAAGTTGAGCCTAGAGATACCTTTCTGTTCTTTCTCAATGGTACCATCCACTACACACTAAATAGCTTGATTATATCATATATTTAGATAGGCCACGTACGCGTAAGTACCCCTTACATCGGGACAATCACTAAGTAATATAACGGAAAGTCATCCTCTAACACAAATACCATCCCAATTGAAAAAAAAAGAGAAAGAAAAGTTGTTTTCGGAGTTGTTCCCCCATCTTCTCGCATAAAACAATCTTATACTAAAATCTTAAAAGATGGAGGGCCAGTCTCTGAGGGTTTAAAAGGATAACCCGTCGGGATACTAAACAGATCTGCTGGTAGCAGGTACCGGCCTGTGGTATGAATAGGTAAACCCGTCGGAGTACTGAACAGGCTTGCTGGCAGCGGGGCATTCTACCTAGCGAGGATGGTAATCTGACAAAAATAAATAATAAATTTAAACTTGTTCTGATGTACGACATTACTTGCAGACAAAGATGACATGAAGTATGTGTGGTTAAGCTAAGGTTAATGAACTCCATCAACTTACCATTGGGAAATAACTCTAAGACTATCTTGAAACTCTTTTGCCTACCTCTTCTTATCTATATATAGGATCTCTTATCCTATAGGTGGGGGCATCTTCTAACTGTCTCGTCAGACAAAGCTGTGAAATTTTATATTTACACTTAACATACTATAAATCTTCGGCTATTGGGGGATACTGACTAGTTTCCTATACTTTTGATTGTGAGGTGTCACAATATTTAGGTGTGGGGGAGGGGTTCATGAGCTGACAAATGATCATCGCCTAGAGAAGTAGATCTTTGCAAGAATTTTTGTGTTATTTCTATGATACAGGTTATTACATTGATAATCATGTTATTTTTGAAATGCTTATCTCACGTGTGCTATAAATTACAGAACACATACTTAACAGACCACTCTTTATCGATTACTTAACAAACCAGTCTTTATCAGTTTATCGTTTCATTACAAGCTGCATATTGTAGGTTTGACAATACATTTTTATGCTTGCTATAACCTGCTCATTGTAGGTTTTTGACATTATATGTCATATGAAAGAAGATTGAGTGAGCATGGAGCATTCTGCCTCTACTCATTAACTATTGTGATTGTAAAAAACACTTCAAATTTGCAGGCTATCCATTATAAGAGGTGAAAATGCACTTAACATAGAGGTACCAGATGAAGTACCATATGAGATGTCGTTTGAGGTGTCAAACGAAGTGCCATGTCAATTACACACCAATAACTGTCCTAGATTCCAGGTAACCAAAACTCAATTACATTCAATTGAATTAGTTGCAGGCATTGATTAAAGATGCTCCATATGTTTATGATCAAATGTCCAAGTCAAAAGACTTGGAGATTGATCTAACCACGCATCATTACATTGCCCCAAAATGAACCATTGAATTTGAAATTCCCACACATGGCAGCTCACGTGCACATGTGTGCAATGTACTCCACCATAAGCGCATTCAAAATCGGGCTAGGCAACCATTATCTCCATTTTCCCTTGCCATTTTCTCTGCCCTGCGTTAAGGAATCGCGCCCAACCTCTGTCAATTCATCCCCTGTTCAAATCCCACTCAGACCGTGCCCAATTCGTTCCATCTCTTGGCCTGTTCACGCCCTTTCTTGGCGAATTTCACCTCTATCACAATGCCTAGGAGATACGAACCTTGCTCCTATGCGGACTTGTTTGCCATTCCTGAATTTGCATAGTGCAGAGAAGTGTTTTTGCGCACAGGTTGGGGGCCATTTCTGTCTAGCTTGCAGGGCCACAATGACAACCTCTCCATGCAATTTGTAGTCAGTTTCGATGGTAAGACAACACATGTAGGGTCTCTTACCTTTGAAGTTTCAGAAGAGTCCATTGTTGCAACTACAAAGATCCCAAGAATGGGAGATAGATGGTTCAAAAACCACCAATTTTCGCGCTCAAGTTATAACAGGGTGTTTAAGCCCGAATTCGAAAGCATTTCAAGAGAAAAAGGGTATGTTAAGGAGTGGATAAAGGCGGAATTGATCAATCCCCTCATCGTCATCACAAGGTTAATTACATGTGAAGGTAGATACTCCACCTTCAAAGATTTTCATTTCAGATTGTTGGCTCATTTTTTGTTCAACAAACCTTTGAACATCCCCTTCTATTTTCTCAAAAGCTTAGAGAACATGTCCTCTCAAGTGAGGAAGAATGTGACTAACCCCCACAATAGTCTCTTCCACCATGTCTTGATCAAACTCCTCATTCTTTCCGAACTAGAGAAATAGGGGAAAAATTGGGATACCTTTATCTACCAATCTGCAAACCCTCACTTGACAGTTAAGACCGACAAAAATCCCCTTAGCCTAAAAATTATCTCTCCATCCAAACCTCTCTCTCCAAGAACTCCAAAACCCCTTGCACAAACCCTCTTTTTGTTGGAACAATACCAAAATCTTGTTGATATCCCTACTTTTTCATCGCGTAAAAAGACCAAGAGCAAAGACCAAAAGAAGCCTATTGTTGACCCCCCAATTCCTTCACTCTCTCTTGATCCGACACCTAAAAATCTCCAAGAAGTAATGCAACAAGACTTTCCCATCATTCCCACAAACAAGAGGGGAGACAATCGATTTGGTAAAGGACCCTTTCGGAAGAGTACCAGGAGCACAAGAACCAAGCCTTATGAAAACCTCCACCTGCTTCAGATCCTATCCAAGTGTCCTCCGACCTTGAGAGCCCTCATAAAAAACTTAGGGAAGTCTCTACTAATGGATTAGAGCCACTAAGGAAAACAAAATCAGAACCTACCTCACCTTACCGATCTCCCATCACTCCTACTTCACCCATGCCCACTCTAGATCCTAAAACTAATAGATTGTCCACATCCCTCAAAGGATCTAAGCCTTCCTCGAAGATCATCGATTCTGCCCCAACCATAGAGGAGCTACAAAAGGAAAACCATCATCTTCTCCAACAGTTGGAGGAAAGGAAGACAATAGATACACACCTTCATCATGACAATGCATTCCTTCAAACATAGGTTAACTCTCTTCAATGATTGGTTGATGAGATGACCAAATCTAACCGCAGCCTCAGAGCACAGCTGAAGCAACACAAGAGGCACAAGGATAAGTCTTCATAGCAATAAGGAGAAGCTTCCAAATCCGATCCTCCTCAGCAAGCCTAGTCACGAGGGGTAACTTCTTTTTGTTTGCAGTGGGACCTGCAAAATTGTAAGTGTGGGGGTAATGTTGGGCCCGAGATATGATCACTTTTATGACGGTTATTATACACTTTTGCCGCATGTACATATGTGTTTTTCATATCTTAAAGGAGATTTTTGAAGAATTTCATGATAAAACAGTATGATCGACACTAGGTACATGTAATTCATGTTGAATGATTATATTGAGTATAATTCATCATGTTTTATGATTACCAAGATCTAATTCACATTTTTCTGGTGTTACAAGGCAAAAATGCACCACGTTTCTGCTTCCGGAACTTGATCCGACACTCCTTCCAGTACTCGTTTCGGCACTTGATCTGACACTCTGTCCAACACTGCATATTGCACAAAAACAGAGGGCGACTTGGCGGTTATGGTATTGGCAGCCAGTGATGGGCGAATCGAGAACATGGGTTTTGCTCATGCTTGCCCCCTCCAGCTACTGAGCTTTCGACAACTCAGTTTTAGTTGTTCAAGAGGGCGATGATTGGCTCGCTCTGTTTTATCAGTTAGGGCATCATTTATTGTAATTTTCCGAATTTAGAAGTGGTTCGACCCTCCTGTGGTCGACCACTTGGTATGTAAGCTTATAAATACCACTAGGATGGTCAGATGATTGTTAACCAAGTAGAAGAACCAGTGTATTGGAGACAAACTCGTTCTTACTCTGTTTTTCTATTTTACATTGCCAAATTATATAAGAAATGTGTTTTTGAGTTTTTATGGTGCATTCATCTTGCTGAGCTCGTGGTGTGCTTTTAGGAAGTGACCACGACTTGCTGGGGGACCCACCAACAGTCTGGTAACTGTCTTCGTTTTTGTTTATGCATTTCATAATTTAATTGTTCTCTTTATTTTCTCTACATGCATTTTTATTGTGTTAATTAGTTTGTTGTTATAATTTAATTGCTTTTGATTCTCTTTTGCAGGATAGAATGAAGGATTGTGTTAGCATGCATTGATCTTGTAGATTAGGAACGGACTTGCAAGTCCCTAGACTAACCCCATGCGCAATTAGATGTTAGATTATGCTTTGATTTATGATTTTATAGTCAAGTTTAAAACAGAGTTTTAATTAGAATAGAACAGAGTTTTTATTTGGGTCCTCTTCGACAAGGATTTGATGGATGGATAGAATTAATTCCAGTTTTTAATTATAGCTTGCTTATCTCATTTTTTATATAGATCTTGTTTAATTAGTTGTTGGTTAATGTAGTTGTTAGTTTACTTTTCAATATCATAGTTTAATTTATGTTCTTAAGCATTTTATTATTGCAGTTTGAATTGTTAGAATAGATATAGCATAGTTTCATTTATGTAATTTATTTCCTAGAGTTAAATTGCAATTATAATTCTTAGTTAATGGTTGAATTTAATTATGAAGTTTGCTTACATAGTATAGAAGTACAATGATGATCTCGTTATGTTGTTGATGGTTAATATATGAATATGCAAGGTATGTAACATTGTTTTGTCATGGCTAAATTCCCATTGGATTGTTTAATCCATACCTTTCACTTTGCCATTGAGATTAGTGTTGAGCTTATACCACTTGAATTGTCTTTTGTTGTCAAGTGCCATGAAGATATCATCCGACACCGAAGACATTCACACAACCACCAGCATTATATTTGAGTTTTTCATAGATTAAAGATAGTTTTCTTGCTTTCATAGGTTAAAAGGATAGTTTTCTTGCTTTCATAGGTTAAAAGGATAGTTTTCTTGCTTTCATAGATCATAAGAGATAGCTTTCTTGCTTTCATAGATTAGAAAATAATTTTATTGTTGATGTGGGATAGATAGACTTTGCTTTGATAGATTAGATAGTAGTTTGCTTATCATAGATTAAGAATTAGTTGGTAGTTCTTCTTGCTTTCAATTAAATAGTTTTCCTTTCATGAATTAGAAATAGTTTTGAATTAAGAATTTAGTCCACTTGCCTCTTAGGCTAGATAGTTGTTCAATGAGAAGTTTTAATTTGGTTGCTTGCAGTAGTTAGTTGTTTTTTCTTACTTGTCTATTTGCTTTAGTTAGTTAGTTAGTTGTCTTTGCTTATTTGTCTATTGTTTTAGTAGGTTAGATAGTTATCTTTGCTTACTTGTTTACTTGCTTTAGTAGGTTAGTTAGGTGTCTTTGCTTGCTTGTTTTTTTACTCGCTTTCATAGGGTAGTTACTCATTGAATATAGGTTGGCAAGTTAAAATAGTTTGCTTTTGTCATTTTATTATTATGCTTAAATAGTTGCTTTTTCTTATTGTTATGAACTAGTTTGCTTCAAGTAGGGTTTTTACTTGCTTCCTTAAATAACTATCCATCGATCCTTGGCCCAAAAGTACTTAGGTTACCTAGTTTCAAATTGCTTAGTAGGGTTTGCTCATTATATAGTTTTGCTCGACTAGATTAGCCTTAGATATCTACCTTCATTAGTTAGATTATACTCCTACCATCCCTTCTACCTTTGGCATATATTTTGCTACAACTCTAAGTTTACTTGCCTCGGGTTGACAATTTAATTGAGGGTTTTTACTGTGTTTTTAGTGCATATACAACACCGATCAACAATTAGGACAAAAAAGAATAGGTGACATCCAATTGTGGGTAAGGTTAGTATTTTGAATATAAGGACTAGTAGGGGTCCCATTTCTTTTACCTCCTGAGGGTTAAAAGAAATGGGGGGATTTTTGTGGCTACAACACTTCGCATAAGAGGTATGGTGTGCTAGTTATGTGATGATAAGGTACAAGAACCTGACCTCCTCCACGTTGAAAATATGAAATATCAACTGGCCCCCAGAAACCTAGAAGTCACTAGGGTTAGTGATGTTTGCACTGACATATCTTTGCACATATGCCAACTAACTCCCTTTCAATTCTAGGTGTAAAATAAGGGAAATGGGGAAAATCCTCCCCCTCCTAGACAACTTAATGATGAAATAAAAATCTTCCTCTATGGGTTGGTACCACATATCAGGACCAACATTTAAGGCTTACCTGTCATGATCCCATTGATAGATCAACTACATTAATAAGTCTATTTTCCCCTTTAGGGGGTTAGCCTCCTCATAAAACTTGAGGAGGGCAACATTCCTCAAAAGGAGATGATTCCAAGGTCTAATAGGACAAAGGAACATATCCCCCTCCCTCTCTCGAGCCTCCCATGTATGCACAAGGTATATGGGTCAACTTGTTGTTGTTGTGGTTGTCCTTGATTTACATACAAATCAAATTGGGAAAACATATTTATAAAATAAGAAACATATACTAAATTATTATTTTTGTTGTTCATTAAATATCAAACTTAGAAGTTTTTCAATAAAAAATGTGTAAAACACACCAATGTGTCCAATTTAACTAAAAACATCATTCACGATGCACTATAATTTTATAAGCACGCCTACACATATAGTGTACTCCATTTATAATAACACACTGATAACAATGCTCTTTATAAATAATTCACTCATCGATAAGCTTTAAAAATATTATTTTCTATTTGTGCAATTTACCTACTGGTGCATTGTTTTTATGATAAAGCACCTTATTTTGTGCACCATAATATTTTTTGGCACACCAAAGTATTTTCTATTGCACTAATAACTATAATGCATTACAAATGGGGGAGAGAAATGCCATCCCTTAACATTTATTGAGGGTGTGTAGTGCACCAGATCATAATAGGGCACTAATATAGGTGCATCCATACATTTGTTAGTGCATCATAGAGTGTAGGAAATTCTCGCACACATTCTTAGAATTGTTTAGTGTGCTTAGAATTCCTCAATGCACCATGCACTAGTGCCATCTATATAGGCATTTCTTCCTGGTGTGGGCCAGTTCAATGTGTTTATTCATCTATGTGTGTGTTGACAACACTCGATGAAGTTACCAAGGATTGGAGGTATGCCTATTTTTAGGTGAAGCATTGCTCTCGATGCATTTATACATTTATTAGTGCATTGGAAAGTGTAGGATTTTTTTGCACATGAAACAAAACTCCCTAGTGCACTTAAAATGCAATGGGGCATTGCTTACCAGTGCGACTAGTAAGAGCATTAATCTTTAGTGCGCACCAAATGCTAGGGCCACACCAACATAAGATATTTCAAAAAAAAATGAAAAAAATGAAATTAAAGCCTAATTTTAAATTTTAAATAACTGAAAATGTGAATTAAGGGGGAAATTAATTCACATAGCCTCTTCTTTATCGAGGAGGCATGGTTGCCACGTAGAAAAAAAATGAAAATTTGGCATTGTTTTGTATAATTTCAAAATGAACACAAATCCACCATGGAAGTGAAGGAATCATGAAATGTGACAATTTGGTAGCACCACACAATGGAGCAGTTGTAATATCCCTTGCTAATGGTGGTATGAATTACTACTTGTTGTTGTCCAGTTTTTTTAAATGTGTTGAACCTGCACAAAATAGATCTAGCTAGAAACTATTACACACATTTGCAGAGAGAAATTGAGAAAGAAGAAGAAGGAGAGAAATAATAGAAGAATTATCATTAATCATTATGAATAATGAATAATTTACACATGATATACTCTATATAAATTAATGAATGCACACTGGAGGAGAACCAATGCGCCATAGTGGTGGTCTAGAGTGATCTGGACACACACCAACAATTACGGGAGTGAACTACCACCTAGTCTAGTCTCTCAGGCAGTTACGAGAGTGAACTGCCACCTAACTGAGTTAACTAGTCAACTAGTCTTCAGTTAACTAACTGAACAAAGAGTAGTGAGGAGTAGATCAAGGAATCAAGAGTAATGCGCCAGTCTGGTGATGATCCCATGACAAGTGTGCATTATCATGGTGATGATCCCAATGTTGCATGGTGACAAAACCAATGCAACATCTAAACTCGACTCAACTAGTCAAACTGAAGTGTCAATTGAAAGATAATACTCTCCAGGGGGAATATTCTCCCCTAAAATATAGGAGACTGGATAATGACTAATTATGCCTAATAAACAAGGAAAAACCTTAGGAAAAAGAAATTCTAGGTGTGTGTGAAGTAACTCCAACACCCCCCCTGAACATCACTATGGTGAAAATAAAGAATGGGTCCCAACAACGAGGCCATGTTAGGTACCCAAATACAAAAGATACACTAAAATAAAGTGAGGAAAGAGGGAAAACCTCATGGGAAAAAACCCCCCTCAAGGTACAATGTATGTAAAAAGAAGAACTACAATTGCTAGGAAATTGTGTCCTTCACTCCAAGACAACTTCGCAGAGAATGGAATTTATGCTCAGTGAAGGTCTTGGTGAAGATGTATGTCGTCTGTTCTGCTGAAGGACACAATTGTAGGTCGATGATCCCCTCATGTACTAAGTCTCATATGTAGTGCATGTGGATCTCGATGTGCTTCGTCCGCTGCCTCTGAAATGGATCTCTACAGAACTTCAGATTGCTCTGGTTGTTAGACCATATGATGATCGACCAATGAAACTGAATTCCCAACTCAGTGAGAAAATATTGTAGCCACATAACCTGAATGGTTATGTTAACTACCCCTCTATACTCTGCCTCGGCTGAAGATAGAGAAATGACAACTTGCTTCTTGCTCGACCAACAGATAGGCCCAAAACCAAGACTGAGTGAGTACCCAGATCTGGACTTGTGATCAGTGTTATCATTGGCCCAGTCAGAATCAGTAAACATGATGAGATCTAATGTAGAGTCTATTTCATAATGAATCCCAAAGGTGGTGGTGCCCTGTATGTATCGAAGGAGACACTTTGTAGCCTTCCAATGTAGCTCATGTGACTCTTGAATGAACCTGGAAACTGCGCCAACTGCATAGGAGAGGTCTGGTCTGGAGTGTGTGAGAGACAACAAGCTCCCCACTAGTTGTCTGTATAGTGTGTTGTCAACCAGTGGAGTCTCCCCGCCATCCTCAAGTTTGACTCCTAATAGGAAAGGAGTCGGATCAGACTTGCAATTTGTCATGTGAAATCTCTCAAGGAGATCTCGTGCATACTTGAACTAAGACAGTTTGATGCCTGATGCATCCTGATTGATCTCGAGTCCAAGGAAGAAGTGTAGTGGACCCATGTCTATCATAAAAAACTTGTCATGTAGAATCCTCTTGACTGCAACAAGCACTGAAGTCGAGCAATCGGTGATAAAAAATCATCAACATACAGAACTAAAAGTAGAAGTGAATCAATCGTCCTGAGCATGTAGACATTCAGGTATGATTTACAACATACAAAGTTCTGTGAAAACATGTAGGAGTCCATCTTGGAATACCATGCCATTCGAGCTTGCTTGAGGCCATAAAGAGACTTCTTCAGTCGACAGACCAAAGATGAGTCCTGCATAAATCCCTGGGGCTTCTCCATATAGATCTCCTCAGAGAGATCACCGTGAAGAAATTCATTCTTCACGTCCATATGATGGAATTCCCATCCCTTTATGCCGCAATGGAAAGTGTCAATTGTATGGAATCCATCTTCGTTATTGGAGCGAAGGTCTCATCATAGTCAATACTATGCTCCTGCTGAAAGCCTTTGGCAACAAGCCTAGCTTTGTATCTTCTAATCTGTCCATATGCTACGCTCTTGGTCCAGTAGACCCATCTGCATCTGACAAGTTTCCTCCCAGAAGGAAGGGGAACCAGATCCCAAGTCTAGTTATCGAGGAGGGAGTTGTACTCCTCCTGCATGGTGGATTCCCAAAAGGGATTTTCAGTAGCCTTGCCATAAGACTGTGGATATGAAGACTGAACCAAGAAAATATGCCTGGCGGGAAATGGTTTAGTAGCAGTGAGTGCAAGAGGAGGCTCCTCGAAATAAGATCAAGTCCTCCTAGTATGAGTTGTATCACCAATGAGATACACTGCATCCTGAAGAGTAGTATGTGCCCACTTGAGACTTTGCTCTGGCTCTGCAACTGCATCTGTATGCTCTGACTTTGCATATGACTGTACTGACTCTGAATCTGAATCATCTAAGTCTTCTGAATGATAACTCTCGTCTTAAGAAGAGTCAGCATGTGCATTCTCATCATCTCGGACAGGTGGAAGAATGAAGGTGTTTGCATGCGGCTGCTGAGGTACATGCGAGACACTCTCCTCAAATTGGAAACTATGCTCAATGATGAGTTGGTCCAAGGAAAGATCAATAAACCTATATCCTTGCACACCATCGAGGTATCCAACAAAAATACACTCAATGCTCTGTGGATCAAGTGCATTCCTCTCTTCAGTGGGAATCCGGGCCCATGCACGTGAACCAAAAATGTGAAAGTGGGTCACTTCCGGTTTGAGGCCACTCCAAGCCTCGTAGGGGGTCTTATCCTTGACATATCTATGGGGATATCTGTTTTGGATGTATTTTTCACAATTAAGTGCTTCGACCCATAGTCTCTGTGGTAGTGACTTTGCATGCAGCATGTAAGATGCCATCTCCTTTAGAGATCTGTTTTTCTTCTCAACAACTTTGTTTTGCTGCGAAGTATAGGGAACTATATGTTGCAACTGAATCCCTGCCTCATGGAAAATATCATGGATCTCATGATTGACATACTCTCCCCCGTTATCATTTCAGAAGACTTTGATCTTCTTTCGAGACTGTGTCTCAACCAAGGGTTTGAAATCTTTGAGGTGTTGAAAGACCTCAGATTTTTTCCTGAGAAAGTAGATCCATGTAAAACGTGAGAAATCATCAACAAAAATGAGAACAAATCTCTCTTTTTTGATGGATGGATGCGTAAAAGGACCCATAAGGTCATTGTGGATCATATCTAAAGGTGCAGAATCTCTTTGAGACTTTCCTTTGTTGAATTTCTCTTGAGGGTGTTTTTCGAGAACACATCCCTCACATACTCCCTTGGAGAAATGGATGTCAGGTAGACCATCAACCAATATTTGCTTGCTAAGTTGTTGCTTGTATATGAAATTAAAATTTCCAAACCTTTTGTGCCATATCCTACTACTTTCATCAGCATGAGTAAGCAGTAAAGCAAAATCAAGTTCAATGAATTCAGAAAATGTATACAATCTAGACTAATGATTTACCTCACCGGTAGAAACCCTGGAGTTGGTTTGCATGTCATAGATGTCCACGACATTTGGTGTGAATATGGATTTATTTCCGGTGCCGAATTCGTCATCTGATACACGGAGAGAAGGTTGACATAAATTTTGGGAACATGCAACACATTCTCGAAGCTTTCGTTGGTGAGTTCAATCCTTCCTTTGCCGGTGACTTCGACAGAAGAGTTGTCCCCCATCAGAATAGGAAGACCCTTTCATGCATCCAATGAAGAATATACTTCTTTTGAGGCAGCCATGTGATGTGATGCTCATGAATCTACGATCCAAGCATCGGGAGCGGAGTTGATGGAAATCAAGTCATGGCTATAATTTCCTTTCTTGGGATTCGGATATTCGGGATTCTTATGCTTGGCACCCTCGGGGATGCGATCTCCAAGGTTGTTTTTCTTAAGTATTTGAGACATTGGATCTATTTTTTTTGCATGCATGCGGATTCTGGATGGAATCCTTTGTGACAGTACGTGCATTTCTCCCCTTTTCTTCCCTTTCCCCTTTTGGATCTGGAGGCATCGGTTGAAGGGTTTTGTGTATCCTTCCTTCTTCGGATGTGCATGAGATTTCTTTTTGTATTTATCTTTAGATTTCTGATATTGGTGGCTGCCATATTGCATAGTAAGTGCATGCGCCTTTGGTCCTTTCCCATGTTGATGAGCTTGGTTTGCTCGTGTGCCAGGGATTCGATAAAGTCCTCAAGAGAAGGCATCTTCCAGGTGGATCCAAAGGTGAATCTAACATAATGGAATGTGGATACAAACACATAGAATTCATGACAAATTTTGGAGATAATGGTGAGAACCATTTGTTTCTCCTCCTTAGATTTATGAAACCCGTAAGCTTTGAGTTGCGACAGTAAATCCTTGAATTTTGTAAATAAATATTGGATATTGTCGAAGATTTTTGGATCCAATGTGAGCAATTCCACCTCTAGCATGTGTCCCCTCATCTCTTCATGTTTTCCAAAGATCCCTTCCAAGGTGGTCCAGGCTTCATTGGGAGTCTTACAGGAAGATATGTTAAAAAGGAGATCAGGAGAAATAAGACAACAAATTGTTTTGAATGCTTCATCCATTCGATTTAAGTACTTGGATTTTTCTATGGCTGATGTCGGTTCTGTGTCTGTATTCGAGGTTAACCTATACAATCCTTTGGTTCTAAGATGAATCATTATTCTCTCCTTCCATGCAAAGTAGTTGTAAGGTGTAAGAATCAATTCTTTTTGGAAATCCATCTTTCTGTTGTCTTCAATCTTTTGTACCTACAAAAAAATTTGGTGTAGCTTTTGCTTAGCAGTCCGTCGACTCTGATACCATGTAAATGTGTTGAACCTACACATAATATATCTAGCTAGAAAATATTACATGCATTTGCAGAGAGAAATTGAGAAAGAAGAAAAAGGAGAGAAAGAATAGAAGAATTCTCATTAACCGTTATGAATAATGAATAATTTACACATGATATACTCTTTATAACTCAATGAATGCACATTGGAGGAGAACCAATGCGCCATAGTGGTGGTCTAGAGTGATCTAGACACACACCAGTAGTTACAGGAGTGAACTGCCACCTAGTCTAGTCTCTCCGACAGTTACGGGAGTGAATTGCCACCTAGCTGAGTTAACTAGTCAATTAGTCTTCAATTAACTGACTGAACATAGAGTAGTGAGGAGTAGATCAAGGAATCAAGGGTAATGTTCCAGTATGGTGATGATCCCAAGGCAATTGCGCATTAGCATGGTGATGATCCCAATGCTGCATGGTGACAAAACCAATGCAACATCTAAACTCAACTAGTCAAACTGAAGTGTCAACTGAAAGAGAATATTCTCCAGGTGGAATATTCTCCCCTAAAATATAGGAGACTATATAATGACTAATTATGAATAATAAACAAGGAAAAAACTTAGGAAAAATAAATCCTAGTTGTGTGTGAAGTAACTCCAACAGTTTTAATGGTTTTCTTGGTTGAGGAATTTTGTCAAACACTTGACACACCATGTACAATCCCCCTTATAACTGTTGTATGTTTGATACTTGGTTGTTGATGGGTTTAATACTAATTTGGGTCATGTGTTTTGTGAAATAGTTTGTTGTCACACCTATATCCATTGTAGAAACCACCCCCTAATGGTTTTTGTAGCTTATTTCTGATATGGGACTTTTGTCATACACTTTGAAGACATATTCCCAACCTCCATGTAACACTTATGTTTGCTACTATTTTGTTTATGGGTTTATTGCTCGGTTTACTTATGAAATTTTCATGGATGAATGATGTTTACATGCCACCAATAAACTTAATATTCAAACTATTTATTACAACAAAGTTTACAAGAACAACAAAGATGAATTCAACACAAATACATGGAATGAAATTGACTTCTCATTTATTAATGGATTCTGGGATGATACAAACAAGCAAACAATTCACAGGTTGTCTTCTCATTACAACAACCGCCAAAGAGATAGTTCTTGACCTCTTTTGTTGAGTATACAGAGTTGGTTGTAAATACACCAAGATTATAGCAGAAGATTAAGAGAAATACATGCATGTAGGTGATTGTATGCAACATTGAAGTCTCCAGTTCGATAGCATCCACACTCACTCTATTTATGTTGTAACTAAGATTCCTTATGAAGGAGAAATAGACCCCTTTAATACAACAACCACAATCTGATTCAATGAAATGTTCCCAACTCTCACATTGTACCCACCACACATAGAATCAACCCTTTTGTTGAAGAAACTTGTCCTCCACGGTATGAACTCAATTCTCAACTGCCTCAGCTGCAATGTACAGACCCCCACAACACTGCATTTGTTTCCTCTTCCCAAATAATCAATTCATCTCCTATAGTGCGCCTCCACAAACAGATTTGCCTCCTTTTCTAAAAGAAATGCAACTCCCCTTTACAAAACTCGACCCCTCAAGGAGAATTGTGCCTTTACTCATACAAAAATTGACCATACAAAGAGAAACTCGCCCAACAGTCACAGAATGCGCCCAGAATAATGAGATTCGGCCCCCACAAGGATTTCTCACCCTTCTTCAAGCAAGTCAGCCTCTATAAACCCCAAACTTAGCCGCTTCCTCTGAAAACGCAGTCACCCATGAAGAAAAATCAGCTATTGAATGTAAATCTGCTAATGATGAAGCACGATGAAGAAATCAAAGTGATCTTTTCCCACAAAATGACTAGCTAGGGTGTATCATTGCAACACTGAAACCAATCATAGGGTTTGTCACCAAAACCCTCAAAACCCCAAGCTCTAAGAGCTCTCCAAGCCAAGAGGCCAAATACAAAATAATCTATCAACATAATGAGAGAATAGCGCCCCCTATCTCTCCTTTATACCCCCCATGTTCACCTTTTCTCTCCAAGTGACTTTTTCTTTATTTTATTATTCCTTGATTAAATCACTTAATTAATTGATTAACCATTTTAACTCTAAAAAGTGATTTATCCGTCCTTATAGCTTCTCTGGCCACTGAAAGTCACTTCTCATCATCTTATCATGTAGTGCTCTTCCCCCCGATTTCGATGAGCTATTACACTAAGAGGTTTCCCCAAGTAATATGCCCATTATGACCTTCTTAGTGAATTTAATTAAAATATGACCCATAATAACTCAAAATTACGGAAATCGTCGAAATGCAACGGAACCAAAGCCAAGTTGTGCAGAATGGATCTTGATGATGAAATATGATGAACGATGCAAGTCGGGCCCAATAAAACCCCTCAATATCTCTTGAACTCGCTGTCACCCCTATCTGGCTACTCTGTTAGGCATAACACTCTGTAATGTAATAGTGTCCCAAAATGGGGACATTACAACAGTTGTAGGGGAGATAGTGAGCACTAGTGCTTGTATGGGTGTGGAGCGTTGAATGATAGTTGAAATAATAATTTGGTTTGGTATATATATATATATATATATTACCCTACCATGATGCATTTTATATCTTGATACACCAGTGCATGTATAGATACAAGGTCATTTTTTTTTTTAAATGTTTGCTTAACTTACACCGTTACGAATGATAGTGTTATGTATTGATGTTGTTAAATATATAGGACGCAACAAAAATATTTTTGAAAAAATGACCAACATTTAAAAAAAAATATCTAAACCTTACTTAGTGTGTGTGTCAAGGTTACACATCCATGTGGTTAAGTCTATCAAATGCACCCACCCTTCTTTTTTTAAATTGATATTTTTAAAAATATTTTAACCCACATTGATACACATGGTAAGGTTAGGCACTAGTGTGTTTAAATGTATTAGGCACACCAACTAGTTTTTTTTGAAAAATTATAAACCTAGAATGGTGCATGTGGTATGGTTATGCACCAATGTTGTTAATCTATGTGGTGCACTTAAAGCACTTTTCGAACAAATGGCTACTATTTTTTATCAAATATTTTCACCTACTTTGGTGTGCATGGTATGGTTATGCACCGATGTAGTAAAATATAAATTGCACATTAGAAATAATTTTTTGAGCAAATGGTCCATGATTTTTATAAAATATTTTAACCTACTTCAATGTGCATGGTATGGTTATGCATCAATTCAGTTAATATGAATGGTGTATTGACAATAAATTTTTGAAAAAAAGATTGATATTTTTTATAAAATACTTTCACCTATGTCGATGCTTATGATAAGGTTATACACTAGTGAGAATGATGAGTATGTGCACAAATGTGCCGATATGGTTTAAGTAAATTGAAGAAAAAACATCCACTAAAACCTTTGGTTGCTTGCCTCCACTAGAAACACCCGCTAAAAACCTTTGGTGGTTCCGTAAAAACCTCTTCCAATAAGTGTTTTCATTGTAGAGTGAAGTCCAAAGGAACTCAACATTCTTAGAGAGAAGGACAAAAAGATGTGAGACAATATTGCTAAAATCTTTAATGAATTACCTATAATACCCGACATTACGAAGAAAACTATGAACATCATTTCCTTTTGAGGCATGGGTAAGTGGTGAATAATAACAATCTTCGTGGGATCAACTTTAATATTATGCAAGGAAATATGGTGCCTTAAGACTATCCCTCCATTCATCATCTTGAAACATATTTCATTGCTCAAGGTTAAGTTCATTCCTTGATAGGGCTAAAGGACATTTTAAAGATTTGTTAAGGCTTCCTCAAAGAATTTCCATAGGATGTAAAATCATCCATGTAGATCACAACATAGTTATGAATCAAATCATAAAAAATACTTATGACAACTCATTGAAATGTAGAATATGCATCACATAACTTGAAAGGAAGAACTCAGTAAGAAAAGGTACCCTAGGGGCTTGTGAATTCGGTATTGTCTTAGTCATTAAGGGCGGTTTGGATATGATTAGACCCACTAAACCATCAAGGAAGGCTAAGTACTTCTTCCATGTGAATGCATCCAAGGCTTGGTTAATGAATGGAAGGGGAAAGTGTTATTTTATGGGTAGCCTTATGAAGCTCCTAGTAATCAACACAAACTCTCCATTTTCCCCATTTATTTAGAAAAATATATAATGGGGAAACCCACTCCTTGTCTAATATTGGGTAAATAAAACCAACATTCTATCATTTTTGCAGGTCCTCTTTAACAATGTCCTTAAGGGTAGGGTTCATTCTATGTTGAGGCCGGTGCATTGACCTATAACTATATTGAATGTAAATGTGATGCTTGTAAATAATAGGGGTCAATTCCCTTCATATCTTGGTATACCCAAGAAAAGGCCGGATTGGTAGCTTGAAGCAAACAATTCAATTCATGTTGTCGTGCAAGACTAAGCTAGTTGTTATTTGTTCAAGGGTTTCCCTGGAAAGAGCTCTGTCAGACATTTGGCTTAGGTTGATGGATTTTTGGTTGTCATTGATGTCAAACATTGAGAGTGATATTTTAGATTGATGTCAACCCTTAGTGATTGATTTCAACCTTTGGAGAAAGTCTGGTAGCGAATTTCGGTAGCACAAAGGTTTGGATAATGGACCCAAGGTTGTTTAATGTATAATGGTATGAGTTTTAATATATTTGAAGGTAAGACTATTCTATATGGATAGTACATGTCATTCCATTTTCAGTGGTATGTGGAATGTCACATAACTCCTCACGGTTAGAGAGTTATGGCCATGAGAAGTTGCAGAACCCAGGTTTGGGTAATGGACTCAAGTTTGTTTGATGGATAATGGTATGAGTTTTGATATATTTGAAGGAAAGATTATTATAGATGGATATTACATGTCATGCAATTTCCAGTGGTATGTGAAACGTCACATAACTCCTCACGATTAGAAAGTTATGGCCATGTGAAGTTGGAGAACCCTCATGAGTCATCTAGAAGCCCCAAAAGGTCAAAGTAGTCAAAGTGGTTTAAGAGATTTTAGAAGGTAAATAATAAAGTGAAGTGATGAGTGTACTATAAGTCAAATTGAATACAAAATAAATTATTTAAATAATAAAGTTAATGGATAAATTACTAAGTTGACAAGTGGTTAGAAGTGGGTTAGCCCTAAAATAAAGAAAGTGGTTTAAGATGGTTAGAAGGTAACCCCTTGAGGTAAAGTGAAGTGATGAGTGTACTATAAGTCAAAGTGGATACACAATAAATTATTTAAATAATAAATTTAATGGATAAATTACTAATTGGACAAGTGGTTAGAAGTTGGTTAACCCTAAAGATAAAGAAAGTGGGTTAAGATGGTTAAAATGTAACCCCTTGAGGAAGCTATATGAAAGTATAAATAAGAGGCAAGGCTCTCCCATTTTATATCACACTTGAGCATATTGAATATCTACAGGTGACTGAGGTAACCAAAGGATATCTAAGCCGAATTTCAGAGAGAAGGTGAAGTAAAGAAGGCCAAAATTCAAGGGAGGATAAATTCTTTTGATGATGCTTTCTAAGATTCATACAACAAATATTCTGTGGGGCACGCTCTACAAGTTCTCTCTCTAGAATAAGCCATAATTCAACAAGGTATTCCATTTTTTATATAACTCCTTTTCTAAGAGGTTCCAAGTAGTGACACATGGAGGAATTGCATAAAACACACTAAAGAACATTGTGTACTATTTTCAGATATTTATTCATTACAGGTACATAGTTATGATTATTTCAAGTTAGGGTTGTTGACTAATCCAAAACTAGTCATGTGGTACTAAAGAAAAGTTTGATGAAAATGATAGTCTCATGTTGTTAAAGTTAATGAACGTTTGCATTTATGTGATCATATACACCAGGTCTATTACAAAATTACAAATCAGATTTGGATGATGAAATTGATGAGGGCTTTTGGTTGATGTACATGTTGGGTACATGGTTGAGACAAGTAGTTGATGAGTTGACACATACATGAGGTGTATAGTTGATGATGTTGGTACATATTGATGAGTCATAGTTGATGAGTAGTTGATACATGATTGGTACATACTTGGTACATGGTTGGAGGCACTTGTTAGTATTATTGTTGACACATGGTTTATGGATGATGTAGCATACTTGTATTGGTATATTGTTAGAAACACATATTGATTTTGGTGATGATTATGAGTTGTTGTGTTATGCTTGGTTGATGCACATCTTTGAGAATTGTCTTGGTGATTGATCTTGGTGAGTAGATTTGATTTGGTTGATAAGATTGATGAGACAGGTTGTTGTGATAGGTTGTTTGGACAGGTTGTTGTGACATGTTATTTGTACATGTTTGGTGCATGGTTTGTTATATCCTCAAATAACACAGTCAAATTTGTTTATTCTAGGTGATAGGAAGTCATTGAAAAATACATTTCTAAAATTTTTAAGGTTCATTTTTGAGAGCCTTAGGTTTGTAATAAAGTTTGAAAAACATTGGATTTGATTTTTATTTCAAAAAATCCAAAACTCAAGTTTCGGTGACTAAGCGCCTTCCCAAAAGGGATTCTAATCCACCGAAATCCCTATCTTTCGGCATCTTAAACCCAAAATTCGGGGCCATTTTAGCCACCGAAAGTGCAGAAAAGTCTGTTTTTACTGCGTTGAGTCATCATTTTGAAATGATGATTCTGAGCGACTGAAGAATCATTTTGAGAAATGGGCGGAGTTTTGGTTGCTAACATTTAAAATAACAATAACCTCTCTCATTTTTCTAACAGGTGTCATATATTGGGAGAATCAAATTCATCTCTGAGCCCTAATTTTTAGATCTCAGAATTTCCCTGTTTGACACATGTTTTTGAAATGCAGATCCCAGGAAAATGAAAATGAATCTCAAAGAAATAAGAGAGATTTTTTCTCAAAACAAACCAATATAAAAAATCCTCTTCCAGTTTGTACACAGAGATTTTGGTTGGAGATATATGGGTCAATCTTTGAGCAGCATATTTCCAAATTTTTTTGTCTTTTCTAGCCACCTCACAAATTCGAATTTGAGATAGGAGAAGAGGTTATCAAATCCATCTTTTGAGGATCTGAAACTGCTTGTAAAGGCTATAAAGCCTATCAGTTTTATAGACTAATGGTTCAAATTTGATTTCTAGAATCTACTGTTATTGTGATACATACACTTTCTTTAATATATTCAGCCTGCAAGCTTCTTTCATTGTTTTTTGTTAGACTTTCTTTTCATTTGTATTCTATGCCTATGAGTTGAAATTATTTCTTTGTCTCTGTTTAAATGTCCTATGGTAATTGTCATATTACCTTTGATTATTAAACAAGAATCATAAGCATCCACTGCTAGTTTGTTGACCCATCATATATATGGTTTATGTATGTTCTGGTTAATTGATTGGTTTCTTATCCATCTGATTTACAAACCTATCTGATAATAGCTCTTGAAGGCCTTGTACTGTTTGAATATAACTAGACTGTCTTGAAGATACAATCCATTGATTTAGATATTCATCTTGATCCAACCCCACACCCATTATTGAGTAAATAATTACAAAAACAGTTAAGTTACCAGGCATCTCTGAGATACAACCTAGGAGAGTTTCCTGGAGTGATAACAAATTGGCGTCGTTGTCGGGGAGAGGATATTGAAGCTCAACTTCCTTGGGAGAAGAAAAAATCCAGCTTTGATGATAGAAAAAAGTCTGGACATATTTTCGGTTGTAATCATTTATCTGGCGACTCCATGAAAGACAGATTCAATGGCGACTCCATTATTCTGAAATCTGTTGGCAACTCCACTGGTATGAAAAGAACCAGATCTTAGCGAAGAGGTATGATTTCTGTGATTTTTCCAAGATCGTTGGTTTCCCTAATCCAGTGCCTAGTAGAGATGAATGGGAAAATAGTATTCCCAGATTTCAAGGAGAAGAGTGGGAAGTGCCAGCTGAACATTTGCTGGATTTTCATGATTTCATTCATCGGTTGCAAATTGTCCACGAGGATGTCAAGATCAAGCTTTTCAGATTTTCATTAAAAGGAGCAGCGCTTGAATGGTGTAGATCTCTTCCAACCTCCAATATCAGCTCTTTGAAAGTTTTTCATGATGCATTCAATTTGTTCTGTAAAGATGAATTTTCAGTTGATGCCCTTTTTCCAAAATGTTGTCATGAATATAATTTGTTTTGTCAAATTAATGGACATGAAAAGCATGATTGTGCTGAAAATTATGTGGTTGAAGATGATACTTTTCATAAAGATCCAAAGGTTCTAGATGAACTCCATCTTGACATCAAGTTTGTAGATACTTTTGACATCATTTCAAATGTACCTGTTGTTTCTAATTCGCATAAAGACCAGGTATTTTCTTTTGAGATCTCAGATAAAAATGAGCAGATTAACAGATTAGCATGTGATGGATTTGAATCTGCAACAAATATTAAGAGCAACCCTCGGCTTCCAAATTTGCAGAAAAAGGAAGATTGCAACAATCATGAGGAACATAATTTGCAGAAATCATCTTATCTTCATAAGGAACATCAAGAGCACTATCTTCCTTTTGAACCCTTTTGTTTCAGTTTTTGATATAAAGGTTGTTGGTGATGAGGAAGGCAGTGATATAGAATATCAAGAACATATTACTTCTTCTCTCTATGAAATTGTCAGTTGCAATAGGCCAGCACATCATAGTGATGAATTCAAATCACGGGGATATGATGAAGGAGATCATGAAAGTTTAGATCATCAGTTGATCATACATTTTTCTGCATCAAATACTGAGCAGTCCACATTCAACATGGAGATCACTGAAAGCCATCAACATAAGTACTTCAATTTTCAGTTAGAACAACAACTTAAAGAGGTATTTCTTTTTTATTTTGATGACCCTATTGCATATTATTTGGTGATTATGAGCAGATTAAATATCAAAATATTTTTGTCAAGAGAAGGACAATTCTGTCATCTTTTTCAATTGCATTTCTGCTTGTTATGGTTTCTTATATTTTTGGGGTCAAAATCAAGCATGATGTCAGTAAATCAGTTTCTTACATGGCTTCATTGGAAGCATGATTTCACTTGATCAGAGGCAGTACAGTTGGTTAGTGTAGGAGTAGGCAGGAGAATAAGCTCTTCATATGAGCAGATAAATTATATTTAGTTGTTATTTTGTTAAATAAGCAAAGCTTCCTGGGGACTTGCACGTTATGTTGCCCTTTCTCAGGATAATGGCCTTGTGCCCATTGTGGAGCCAAAGATTTTGCTGGATGGAGACCATTCCATTGATAAAAGCCTTGAAGTGGCAGAGAAAGTCTGGACTGAGGTTTTCTTCTACTTGGCAGAGAACAATGTGTTGTTCGAGGGAATTTTGTTAAAACCCAGTATCTTGACTCTTGATGTTGAGCACAAGGAGAAAGAAACCCCACAACAAGTTGCAGATCACACTCTTGAAATGCTTAAGATGATGGTTCCATGAGCATGGAAGTCCAATGGCATCTGCAGGCTCTTTTTCTTAACGGTGGAATAATGATTGTTTTGGGGTTTTGATCAAATTTTTCAAACATAAATAATGAGCATTTTACGCAGGCATGACGAACTTGAAGGTAGCTGCCAGACTCTATTGAAGCAAAGTGTTGAATTAACTCAAACGCTGAACATATTTTCCAGGTATCATCACCAGCAAAAAGAGAAAGGGGAATGAGAAGTTCAATCAAAGAATCTGCAAAAGAGTATTTCTCTTCTTAGACAGACATAGACTTATTTTCATTTGCTAGCTAGGATAAAATACTTATTCAAGTTGCTAGCAAGGGATTCAATCCAAGATTGATTGTTCTTTTGGTTGTAGTTGGAGTGTTAACACACAAAAAATCTAATCAACTCAATGAAAAAGGGCATTTTGTTACTACATATAAATGTGTTGATTGAATTGGAGGTCTAATGATGTATGAAATTCCTAATATGAAAACATATAAGCCCGATGTTGTCCAACAATGGTGAGGCAGAAAGAAATGCATTTCTGCAATTTTGAAAGCCTGCCTTTTCGGTGGCTATTTCAGTTTGCACAGATGTCCGTAGCCACCAAAAGCAGACCTTTCGGTGGCTTACATGTTAGAATTTTGGCTCTCCTAGCCACCGAAAGCACAAAACAGGGAAAAAATCTACTATTTTTGCACAGATTTGAGTTCCCTTGATCCGAATTCCATGAGGACAGTTTCTAATGATAGATAATAATTAATGGCATCATTATTGGGTTTCTGTTCCAGTTTTAAAGGGTGCCATCAAGAGGAGAAGATTGAGTTTGCTACCTAATTTTGGCAAAAAACTGTATTTTGGGCAAAGGTGGCAATTTCAAATTCTCTATCAGTCTTTAAGGATCTATTGCAGTTGTTGAAGATTTTGAAGGACATGAAGATAATTAATATAAGGAGTTGACCTAGTAAATAAGATCTTTTCCTATTCTCTTGGAATTTGTTTTTACTTTCCATTTTAAGTAAATTTGATCGAGTTTTCCAAGATCTAGATATCTTTTGTAAAGGCTACAGGTGGGCTACATGCAAGCTACAGCTTTGTAGGGGATCAGTTCTAAGGGCCAAATGACTCCATAACCCAATGGTAAAGGCTACAAGCAAGTTACAGGTTTGCAGAAGATCAGTTGCACAGGCCAAATGACTCCATAGCCCAACAAGAAAGGCATTGGAGTTGAGGTTCTTGAAATCTCACAGGGAGGCTTTCATCCCCAGAAGGAGCCAAATGTTATCTCCTCAAATAACAAAGTCAAATTTGTTTATTTTAGGTGATAGAAAGTCATTGAAAAATACATTTCTAAATTTTTCAAGGTTCATTTTTGAGATCCTTAGGTTTGTAATAAAGTTTGAAAAACATTGGATTTGATTTTTATTTCAAAAAATCCAAAACTCAAGTTTTGGTGGCTAAGTGCCTTCCCAAAAGGGATTCTAAGCCACCGAAATCCCTAGCTTTCGATAGCTTAAAACCGAAATTCGGGGCCATTTTAGCCACCGAAAGTGCAGAAAAGTTTATTTTTACTGCGCTGAGTCATCATTTTCAAATGATGATTCTGAGCGACTGGAGAATTATTTTGAGAAACAGGCGGAGTTTTTTGTTTCTAACATGTCAAATAATGATAACCTATCTCATTTTTCAAACAAGTGTCATATATTGGGAGAATCAAATTCATCTTTGAGCCCTAATTTTCGGATCTCAGAATTTCCCTGTTTGACACATGTTTTTGAAATGCAGATCTCGGGAAAATGAAAACGAATATCAAAGAACTGAGAGAGGTTTTTTCTCAGAACAAAACAATCTACAAAATCCTCTTCCATTTTGTACACAACAGTTTTTTTTGGAGAGATATGGGTCAATCTTTGAGCAGCATATTTACAGAAATGTCTGTCTTTTCCAGCCACCTCACAGATTTGAATTTGAGATAGGAGAAGAGGTTATCAGATCCATCTTTTGAGGATCTGAAACTGCTTGTAAAGGATATAAATCCTATTAGTTTTATAGACTAATGGTTTGACTTTGAGTTCTAGACTCTATTGTTACTGTAATACAGACACTTTCTTTAATATATTCAACCTGCAAGCTTCTTTCATTGTTTTTTGTCAGACTTTCTTTTCATTTCTATTCTATGCCTATGAGTTGAAATTATTTATTTGTCTCTATTTAAATGTCCTATGGTAACTGTCATATTACCTTTGATTATTAAACAAGAATCATAAGAATCCATTGCTAGTTTGTTGACCCATCATATATATGGTTTATGTATGTTCTAGTTAATTGATTGGTTTCTTATCCATCTGATTTACAAACCTATTTGATAATATCTCTTGAAGGCCTTATATTGTTTGAATATAACTAGATTGTCTTGAAGATACAATCCAATGATTTATATATTCATATTGATCCAACCCCACACCCATTATTGAGTAAATAATTACAAAAACAGTTAAGTTACCAGGCATCTTTGAGATACAACCTAGGAGAGTTTCCTGGAGTGATAACATGGTTGATGCACTTGTTCATGGTATAGGTTGAGTTACAGGTTGGTACATGGTTTATGCACTTGTTTATGGTACAGTTCGACTACAGGTTGTTTGGTACAAGTTGGTGCATGGTTGATGCACTTGTTTATGGTACATGTTGATTACAGGTTGATGCATGGTTGATGCATGGTTCATGTTATTGGTACAGGTTTTTTGGTGCAGGTTTACATCAGTATATCTCATAGTGATATTGTGACATTGGTTCCATCATTCTACTTATATGTCAGGGCGGTTGGACGGGGCAAGGATAGGTGGTTGTAGCCACCTTCCGGTTGTAGCTGGAGAACATAGGGGGTCGTAGCCTCCTTCTGGTTGTAGCCAGAGAATTGGGGAGTTGGATATTGCCTCAGGTTGCAGCCTCAGAAACTACGGGGTTGGAGCCTCCTTCCAGTTGTAGTTGAAAAACAAAGTAAGTTGGTTCTTCCAATGAATGTAATTCTTCAAGACATATAAGAAAAAACATTATGTGGTTTTCCTCTGCTTTGGGTTTCCACGTAAAACACTAGTGTACTGTGTATGTGTATGATTGTTCATTTGTTCATTGCTTATTTACTCTGCAGTTATTGGATGATAATTCTACATTGATATAACACTTGGATTATATGGTTAAAAATGATTAAATTGCTCCATTACTGATTCACCCCCCCTCTCAGTAATCCAACAATTGGTATCAGAGTAGGTTCCGTCAGAAATCAATTTAACCACTGAAAGGTAGATCATGGAGAGAAACAACTTGTATAAAAATGGAATACCACAGTTTGATGGACATAAGTATGCATTTTGGAGCATAAGGATGAAGACATATACACAGGCAAGATGATTTGAAATTTGACAATTAATTGTAGATGGATACACATTACCAACAATTCTGCCAAAAAATGACAAAGCAGTGAAATTCGGTCAGAATAATTCTAAAGCCACAAATGCACTTCTGAATGGTCTTGGTGAAACAATATTCACCAAAGTTGCACATTGTAAATCCGCTAAAGAGATTTGGGACAAACTTCGAAATATTTATGAAGGAGATTCAAAAGTCAAAGCGGCAAAGCTTCAAACTTATAGAGGTCAGTTCGAACAACTAAAGATGAAGGAAGATGAGAATATTGCAGCCTACTTCTTGCGAGTTTATGAAACAGTAAATTCAATCATGGGATTGGGAGAAGAAATTCAAGAATCTGTAATTGTTCAAATACTAAGATCTCTTCCTATGAGATTTGACCCTAAGATATCAACACTAGAAGAAAGAGCATATCTAAACTCAATAAGAATGGACGAACTACATGGAATCTTCACAACATATGAAATGAGAACTAAACAAGAAAATTCAGATGTAAAATAAGTAGCCTTCAAAGCATCCAAAAGATCAAAGAAAAAGGGAAAGCAAAAAGAAAAAGAACATAACAACAATAGTGACATCTCAGAATATGATGAAGAAGTGGCCAACTTTGTCAAAAGACTGAACAAGGGAACTGACGATAGGTATATAGGTAAGCTTCCTTTAATTTGTTTTAATTGTGATGGTATTGGTCATTTTGCTAACAAATGTCCTCATAAGAAAAAGAGAAATGATGAAGGTTACTCAAAAAACAAACAAACATATAAAGGAAAAAGAACCACAAAGAAAGTTTTTACTCAAAAACAAACAAACATATAAAGGGAAAAAGAACCACAAAGAAAGTTTTCAAGAAAAGATTATGCACTAAAGAAGACATCTCATCATCGTGATGAAGATGAAGTCAAGGACAATGAGACGTAATGGAGTTCTATTCATGGAAGTAAGACTTTGATAAAGAAGACTCGAAGAAGAATATGAAGAAGCCGAAGAAGAATAAGAAGAAGCCGTCAATAAATTGAAGAGGCGTAAGTTGACTACCGAGAGGAATTGTTGAGGCCATAGAAGTTATCAAGAGAAAAGAGAGGAAAACAAGAAGCTACAAGAGGAACTAGACAAGAAAGAAGACACTCGGGAATTAGAACAATGATCAACAAATTTGAAGGTTCAAATTGAAGAATATAAAAGAATTCAAGAAGTACTAAAGGAATGAATCATGGTCAACCGTAATCTAAGAAAAATCTCATTGCAAAGATAAGAAGACCATCCATGTTCAATCCACAAAGAAGCTTCAATCAAGATCATGATCAGTCCAAGAAGAAATTCAAAAGGACTACACCACAAGAAGATCATTCACCCCGTATGCAAATTTCTTTTATGGTCATTATTTTATTGTACTAAATTTGGACACATAAGGTTGCAGATTGCGTGGATTATAAAAGAAATGTTTAAGAAAGAAGTGCTTATGTGGCCTTATCGTAACATTGAGTGTTACAATGTCATAATTATGGACACATAGACAATAATTGTAGAAGCATGATTGATATTTCCATGAAAGAGAATATTGATGACGAGACATAAGAAAGCATGGATAAGAAACATGAAGAACAGGTGAACAAAAGACCGTGTACCGTGAGATCACAAGATTGGCACAAAAACCAGATGAAAAAAACCTACGAAAAGAAAGATGCTCCATACAAAAAGGTTTGGAAAATAAATAAAAAAAGGAAGGACAAAATAAGGAACAAGTTCAAGAGATTGTGCTTTCAGCATTGTAGTGAAAGATGAATCCAAAGACATAAATAAAGAAGTCAGAAGTCGAGATAATGAATCTACCAATGAAGACGATGATGAATAAACATGAGAGAAGGAATTGTTCTAAGCCATCCGAGACTCCCCAAGTAATATGAATATTAGACTGTGGGAGTCTATGTGATAGTTGTGATAGACCAAAGAATCATCCTTAGAGTAGCTTGCGTAGGCTTCCTGAAAAGACGTATCTCGGTGAGCAATCATTTAGCATAGTACGCTTTGATAGATTAATCAAGACTTCATGATAGTATAGTGATAAATGGCTAAGCATTATGGACAAATATAAGTAGAGTCTTGGACAATATGGAAAGAGATGGATTCATAAGAACACTTAGCATGTTTGAACAAATATACATGCTGGATGAGAGCATGGATTCATAAATTGGTTCAGAGAGTGCTTCGTGAGACAAATGAACATTATCACAATGGATGATAATTACACAGAAATGGTCTCGAATAATGCTACTGGATTCCAAATTGAAAAATATTTTGGACACGAGTAGTGCATACATCAATTCACACATTCAAACAGAGTAATGCTCATAAACAAAAATGACAAAACTCACTACAAACTATGGAAAGGAAGTTTAGGACAATAACCCTACATCCGTGTAACTCAAGATAATTTTTTATTAATTGAAATTTGTGTTGATGATATTGGTTTGGAATACCAATACGTGTTAAAGCTCTAAATCTGCAAAGGATATGCGTAATGAAGAAATGTCATTACTTGAGAACTATCCTTCTTTTGGGTCTTCGATATGTCAAAGAAACCAATGAATTTTTATTTCTCAAACTAAGTATATCATAGAAATGTTAAAGAGGTTCGAATGGAAGATTGCAATCGGGCTTACCACCCTCTATGCAAACCAAATTTCTGCAAGCTGAACAAAGATGATGATCCAAAGTCTACAAACCGTAGGGCAATGCGTCAATGATTGGTAGCTTAGTATATGTGAAAACATCCGCACTAGATAATGCAAGCGCTGACATGCGGCACCCATTTCAAGCAGCAACTAAAGGAATCACATGTTAGTAGTGAAGAGGATTTTCAGATATCTCAAAGGGAATTACATAAGAGTTTGGATCATGGTATCCAAAGGAAAGGCGATCTATAACTTACTTCCTACTACTGCATGCGATTAAGCGTGTTGTATTGATGACCCACGGGCACCAGTTGGAGAACGCTGCTCTACTTGGGTGAGTGTTTAGTATCATGGCTAAGCAAGAAACAATCATTGGTATCTTTATCTACAACCGAGGCGTAGTATATTGCAGCAACAACATGTTGTACATGGGCCTTGGATGCAACAAACTTTGATAGATACACGTGTTGAGTATGATGAGCCTATTCCAATGTGGCCAGGATAATACAAGTGCCATTAGTATCTCAAAGAACCCAAATATGCACTCCAAGATCACAACATTCCAATCAAGTATCACTTTCACAGGAACAAGGTTGCAAAACATTAGAGCTAAATACGTGGGGACAAAATAACAAGTGGTACACATCTGATAAAACCGCTTCCACCTGAAGCTCTGAGTATCAGACTAGGAGTAATTTCTACCCAAAATGAATTCTTTGAATGGCTTATCTTATATGTCTTATATGTACATGAGGAAGCACCATAAACGTGACAAAGGGGGAGATATTCATTAGATGCAAAGGTAAATGCTTGGAGAGAGAACATAGAGGCATGCTTCCAAGGGAAGTGATTGTCACAATGGAAGAACGAGCGATATGACTTCATAGTGATACCCCCTTTGTCAAAGGGGAGATATTATTCATATGAAGGGGTGAGAGAGTAATCAGAAGCTTATAAACACAAAGAAAATCAAAGGCATGTAGATAGGGGAGCAACCCCAAGGAGAGTTCATTTAGGGGGGAGCAGACCCAAAGGGAGATAAGCTTTTCCATTGATTTCAAAGGGGAGATATAGAAACATTGATGAGGAGTATAAGCATGAATGTTATTATCATGATTCAAGTACAAGCATCAATGTTGGTGCTGCCATCGATGCCAAAAGGGGAGATTGTCGACAATTGTCTTAGGTTAATGGATAGTTGATATGGATTGTTGGTTTTCTCATTGATGTCAACCATTGAGAATGATATTGTTATTGATGTCAACCTTAGTGATTGATGTCAACCTTGAGGAAGTTCGGTAGCAAAATTTCGATAGCATAAAGGTTTGGATAATGGAACCAAGGTTGTTTCACATGTATAATGGCATGAGTTTTAATATATTTGAAGGTAAGACTATTCTATATGGATAGTACATGCTCATTCCATTCTCGATGGTATGTGGAACGTCACATAACCCTCACCATTGTGGAGAGTTATGGCCATGAGAAGTTGGAGAACCCCGGTTTGGGTAATGGACTCCAAGTTTGTTTGATGGATAATGGTATGAGTTTTGATATATTTGAAGGAAATAATGGCTATATATGGATAGTACATGTCATTCCATTTAGTGGTATGGAACATCACATAACTCCTCGTTAGAGAGTTATGGCCAGGAAGTTGGAGAACCCTCATGAGTCATCTAGAAGCCCCAAAAGGTCAAAGTAGTCAAAGTGGTTTAAGATTTTAGAAGGTAAATAATAAAGTGAAATGATGAGTGTACTATAAGTCAAATTGAATACAAAAAATAAATTATTTAAATAATAAAGTTAATGGATAAATTGCTAAGTTGACAAATGGTTAGAAGTGGGTTAGCCCCAAAATAAGGAAAGTGGTTTAAGATGGTTAGAAGGTAACCTCGAGATAAAGTGAAGTGATGAGTGTACTATAAGTCAAAGTGGATACAAAATAAATTATTTTGGAATAATAAATTTAATGAATAAATTACCAATTGGACAAGTGGTTAGAAGCTGGTTAACCCTAAAAATAAAAAAAGTGGGTTAAGATGGTTAAATGTAACCCCTTGAGGAAGCTACATGAAAGTATAAATAAGAGGCAAGGCTCCTCTCATTTTATATCACACTTGAGCATACATTGAATATCTGGCTGTGCGGACCTGGCAACCAAAGTTGATACCCAAGTTTCTAATTTTCAGAGAGAAGGTGAAGTAAAGAAGGTTGAAATTCAAGGGAGGATAAATTTTGATGATGCTTTCTAAGATTTATACAACAGCTGAGATTTTGTGTGAGGCACGCTTCACAAGTTCTCTTTAGAATAAAATGTAATTCAACAAGGTATGTCATTTTGATATAACCCTTTCCCCAGAGGTTCCAAAGTAGTGCATTGTATTACGGAGTAATTGCATGTGCTACCACCGGAAGAACATTGTGTACCATTTTCTAATCTTTATTCATTATGAAAATATAGTTATGATTATTTCAAGTTAGTATGTTGTTGACTAATCCAAAAACTAGTCATGTGGAGACTAAAGAAAAGTTTGATGAAAATGCTAGTCTCTTGTTGTTAAAGTTAAGGAAGGTTTGCAGGTATGTGATCATATACACCAAGTCTATTACAGAGTTACAAATCAGATTTGGATGATGAAATTGATGAGGGATTTTGGTTGAGGTACATGTCGGGTACATGGTTGAGACAAGTAGTTGATGAGTTGGCACATACATGAGGTGTATAGTTGATGATGTTGGTACATTTTAATGAGTCATAGTTGATGAGTAGTTGATACATGATTGGTACATACTTGGTACATGGTTGGAGGCACTTGCTAGTATTATCATTAACACATGGTTTATGGATGATGTAGCATACTTGTATTGGTATATTATTAGAAACACATATTGATCTTGGTGATGATTATGAGTTATTGTGTTATGCTTGGTTGATGCACATATTTGAGAGTTGTCTTGGTGAGTAGATCTAGTTTGGTTGATAAGATTGATGAAACAGGTTGTTGTGATAGGTTGTTTGGACAGGTTGTTGTGACATGTTATTTGTACAGGTTTGGTGCATGGTTGATGCACTTGTTCATGGTACAAGTTTGGTGCATGGTTGATGCACTTCTGCATGGCATAGGTTGAGGTGCAGGTTGGTACATGGTTTATGCACTTGTTTATGGTACAGGTTGACTACAGGTTGTTTGGTACATGTTGGTGCATGGTTTTTGCACTTGTTTATGGTACAGGTTTATTACAGGTTGAGGTACAGGTTGATGCATGATTGATGCATGGTTCAAGTTATCGATACATGTTGTTTGGTGCAGGTTGATCGGTACAGGTTTACACCAATATATCTCATAGTGATAGTGTGACATTGGTTTCATCATTCCACTTGTATGTCAGGGTGGTTGGACGGGGCAAGGATAGGTGGTTGTAGCCACCTTTCGGTTATAGCCAGAGAACATAGGGGGTTGTAGCCTTCTTCTGGTTGTAGCCAGAGAATTGGGGAGTTGGAGATTCCCTAAGGTTGTAGCCTGAGAAACTTGGGGGTTGGAGCCTCCTTCCAGTTGCAGTTGGAAAACAAAGGAAGTTGGTGCTTCCAATGAATGTAATTGAAAAGGATGCATTGAAAACAAAGGTGCAACACACCCTCTACAAAGGAACCCATAAATGAGACAATATGAACCCTTGTATGTCATGAACCCCATTCCCAAAAGTCTTACCACCATCCACTTCATCTTCTCCACATGACTTGGAGAGTTTTCCACCTAGGAACCACTCCTTGAATTAAGGACCGATTCACCCAATAGGTCACCTTGTCAACCCTCCCATATCTAAACTCGACAAATTGTGTAGGGTCTTTGAGCACTTGCTTAATTTGATGAGGTAGTTTTTGATGTACATACTTAGGTGGATCTTATATTAAAAATGATTTTACTTGCCATGAATCTTTGACTTCAGATCCTTGGAGGGCGCACTTGTCTATCTTTGCAGGACCTTGTTGATGGACGTTTTGGAGGAACAAGCCCGGCTTGGGCCTTCATTGGGGCGGGAAGCCCACCGGTTGGATCCCATGGCCCATCCCTTAGGGCAATACATGAGATGAATGTTTCCTTTAGAGTCAAAGGAAGAGACCTTGGAGGACCTCACTTAGCCATTATAAGCCCAACGATTTGCCTTTGGAGGCTAAGGCGTCATCTTGGAGGGCTTGAAATCACCCTAGGGCTAGGGTTTTGGTGGTGATGGTGATGTTTGATGGAAACTTGGAACTTTTGATGAGGAAGATTCCTTTTAACTTGGATAGAAGATCCCAACCCATGAAGGGAAGGCCTTTGGATGCCCAATGATTTCATCCTCAAGCTCAATGACTTGCTAAAGTGACAAAGACATCACCCTAGAAGGGGTTAACGTCATGTTTTAGGGTTTCTTTTGTGCATTTTTAAAGTTAAAATTAAATGTACTTTGTAAAGGGGTGAAATAAAGGGGGAATGGCTCCCTTATTTTGTGGTTTACCCTAATCTATGTGGACAAACACTTTTTAGGAGTTTTGTATAAATAAGGATCAATTTCATTTCATTTGAACATAACTCTCTCACATGAGAAGAGCTACTTGGATGAAATTTGCACCCCTCTTGGGCAATATCATTCTCTCTCTCTCTCTCTCTCTCATGCTATGGTTTATCATTTTCTTGTGGAATGAAGTGGTGTGTTAACTCTTGAAGGCCTTTTCTTTTGCTATGGTGATGAAAGTTCTTGGTAACTAGGGTTTTGTCTTGCATGCTATTGGAATTGGTAAGAAAAATCTGCATTTTGTTAGTTCTTCTCTCGTGTTCCATGGTTAATTGGCTAGATCCTTGGAGGAATATAAGGGAATATACCCTCCACCAAGTTTTATCATTATTGTTTGTTGAAAAATTTATTGCAAAGGTTGCTAGGAGGAGTAAAAGGGCTTACACCCTCCTAGATCTACCTTGTTAGGGTTACTTGCTCAAGGGAGTAAAAGGGCTTACACCCTCCTAGATCTACCTTGTTAGGGTTACTTGCTCAAGGGAGTAAAAGGGATTACACCCCTTGAGAGGTAGTAGACCTAACCTAGTTCAAGAAGATACCATAACCCATTTTATAGGCACTAATCTAATTTTGCACTAGAGAAATAAATTACTTGCATTGGTACACGTGATCTAGAGAGATATTGAAATTGTTCATGTTGGAATCCTTACTTGGTGTCTTAAGCTTGATAAAGCCACTAAGGCGTCTTGATTGGCCTAGTAGTTCATTGGGTATAATCAACTAATTTCTACAGCCATTAGTGATGAAACAAAACATACTTTATCATTTACTTTAACTCGATTTTCAACCGTCGAAAATTGCTAAGAAGTTGCCATAATAATCTACTAGTCATTGTGCATATTTTGGGTGGTTTACTTATGATTTTTGGTGGTTGAAACTTGTTGTTGCAACAAATATTTACTATATCCATAAGGCTGCTACAAAAAATCTCCAAAAACACTATCTAGCAGCCCTCTTTCACCATCAAAGTTTGTGCTTGAATATTGGAAAGTTATCTACTGATTTAGTGCTTCGTTATCCAATACTTATTCAATAATTTTGATGGTTATTTCTGCAGTAAATAATTGATTTCATTGTTGATATATATATTTCTTTACTGCTGTAATTTAGGGAAACAAGCTTCACTTGTTTTTCCATTGGAACATTGGGCTTGTATACTTGCTTTTCTCTTGTCTTGGGCAGGTACAATTATTTGTTGCAGGTACTCAAACATTTGGCAACCATTGACCATCACCAAGACTTGTTTCCAACCCATCTTCCATTTCTTAGCTTGACCTATAGGGGCATCATCTTCCATTACTCCACTTTCCATCTCATTTCCCCCTAGGGTCATCCGAGAGAACTATGGGAATACCTACCCATTGTCACCTTAGGTAATTACTCCCCTCGCCATCTTGTGGATTGGGTCGAGCTTGTCCCAACCTACAATTTGTGCAGTAACATGAAAAATAGCTGGAATCCATGTCAACAACCCATGAGGTTTAGATTGTACATTGTAACTTTGGTCATCACATAAATGTTTTCCCCTAAGTCAATCACAACATTTCGGATTAAGATTTTACCTATGTAAACATCTACATAAAGTTGCTTAGGATATTTGGGATTAAGGACTTTCCCTAGCATGAGGCTAGCAAGCTAACCCACCACTTGAATGGTTTGAGGGTATTTCCTCTTTCTTCCCGGTTTCTTGATACACAAATTCTATACAACCTTGTGCTAAATGGGCACACTCAATTAGGGGAAATTTGAGGTCTCAAATGGGTCTCTAGGAAAATAAAAAAATAATAGTTAAAATAATAAAATAAGGGAAATACAAAAAAAACTATTTTTTAATAAGATTTTCACTTATCTCTTTATAGATTACTCAATTTTCAAGTGTAAGCACTCGTTGGATGCATAATTAAATTCCACATCCAATGAGTGCTCACATTGCATACTTTTAATAGACTCATAGTGAGATAAATTGAAAATACATGAAACACATTTTTCTTGTGTATTTTTAGTTTATCTCGCTATGGGTCTATTAAAAGTATGCGGTGTGGGCACTCATTGGATGTGATTAAAACACACTTTTTTCATGTATTTGAAATTTATTTCACAATTGGTATAGTTTATCTCACTCTGGGTCTATTAAAAGTATGCAGTGTGAGCACGTGTTGGATGTGGAATTTAATTGAAACATACTTTTTTCATGTATTTGAAGTTTATATAACAATGGTTATATCAAAAGTATGCAATGTGGTTACTCATTGGATGACCTTTGAAACTTGAGTCAACCTACAAGGAGATAAGTTGAAAATTCAATTTAAAAAAAGAGGTTTTCTTTCATTCCCTCCAATACTATTTACCCTTATGGTTGGCATCATTATCTTGAATCATATTAATTCTTTTAAAGTTGATGTTGATAGCACATTTTTTGTTTTGAGGTTTGTTTTTTACCTCAAAATTTCGCTAATAGACTTGATAGCTTGGAATAAAAAAATATTGAGATATAGATTTTGTAGTTTACCCCAAAAGTCAAATGTGGGTTGACACTGAATTCTAGGTTGTTCTAATCATTTTCGGTGAAGCAAGTTTTCAAACAACTTTTCAAGTGGAGGTACATCGAAACATGATTTTTTCATGTATTTCTAGTTTATCTCACTACAAGTCTATTAAAAGTGTGCAATGTGGGCACTTGTTGGATGTGGAATTTAATTAAAACATGGGTTTTTCATGTATTTCCAATTTATCGCACGATGGATATATTAAAATATGCAATTGGTACTCATTGGATGTAGAACTTAATTCCACATCCAATGAGTGCCTACACTTGAAATTTGAGTCAACCTGTAAGGAGATAAGTTGAAAATACAATTAAAAATACTTTTGTTTCTTTCCCTCCAACACTATTTACCCTTATGGTTGACATCATCTTGAACCCTATTAGTTCTTTTACAGTTGATGTTGATAGCATATTTTTTTATTTTGAAGTCCATTTTTTACCTCAAAATTTACCTAATAGACATGATAGCTTGAAAAAAAGAGATCTTGACACATATTTTGTAGCTCTCCCATAAAGTCAAATGGAGCTTGACATTATATTCTAGGTCGTTCTAATCATTTTGGGTAAAGCAAGTTTTCAAACAACTTCTTAAATGGAGAATGATTTGAAACTTAATCACTTCAACGAAGAGGTAAAGGTTGTAGTTTATTTTTATTCCTTCACTCGTTGTTAACAAGGGGTATTGGATATTCTATAGTTAATAGAGCGTATTGGATATTCTATAGTTCTTCTTAAGCAAAGGTGCTATTCTCTCATTGTTAACAAGGAATATTGGATATTCTATAGTTAACCACACGTATTGGATATTCTATAGTTTTCAAACATGACAATTTAGAGAAGTTAAAGTGTACATTGGGAAGTTAGCCATCTCATTGTTCTATGTTTGAATTTTATTTATTTGGACTTTGGTATACGTTCAACATCCAATTGTGGTTGTCTAAAGGGGTGGTTAATTGACATTATTAAAGAACATGGCAAGATACCTTAGTTTTGTTGTGTTTGCAAATTTTTGGTTAAGGTATCCAAGATTGTTATTAAATTGTCCACTATTGTGGTTGATATCGTTGGAATGGCATAAAATCATTATTAAAGCACATGGAAAAATACCTTATTTTTGTTGTGTTTGCAAATTTTTGGTTAAGGTATCCAAGATTGTTATTAAATTGTCCACTATTGTGGTTGGTATTGTTGGAATGGCATAAAATCATTGTTGATTATCTTTAACATACCAATTAGGGGAGAAAACATGATTCATTTAATTAATAAAAAAATTGACATACTAAGGATGTTCATACGACATAACTTGAAATGTTCTATAGGATAAGAGGGAATGGTGAAGGAGGAGGTAAAGATTTTCCTTAAAGTTGGAAATTAGTGTGTCATCATTAGGATATTTTAAAGTGAAATCCTTATCTATAGTAAGGATTTATACTTTGTTCACATACAAGATGATGGAAACAATTAATGAACGTAATAAAAAATTGAAATCGTACATGCTCCAAAGAGCTCATCATTCGCCTCTTGGCCCACCCATAAGGGTTCCATGGTTTCAAGGAAAGGTTTGGTAGGGGAATACAAAGTTCTTCTTGAAATATTTACCATGGGAAATAGTCATATTCCTTGATCTATAACTAATGTAAGCATCAAATGTCACCAACCAAGGTATTCCTAGGATGAAAGGATATCTATTAAGGCCAAACTTTGTCTACAACACCATGAAATTTGCAAGGTCTTCCCATGAATCAATGGAAACAACTACATCTTCCAAAATTCCTTTCGACCTAATAGTAGACTTGTCATCCGTTTGAAGTGTTATCCCCAATTTCTAGGGATAACTAAGGAGATGATGTCTCGAGGCCCTCAGGTTGCAAACATGGAGTACCAAGAGATAGATAACTGACATCATCCACATGCACAGACATAGACTCGCTTCACCACCACACATCATGGTTTCGTGATGATGGCATCAACCACATAAGCTTACTTCTGGAAGACGATTGGTCTTGCTCCATGAGGTACAAGTCAGGTATTGTAGTAAGTGTCACTTTAATATTTTAGGCATTTGAGTATGTTGCATTTAAAGTTGCTTTTGATTATAGAAACGTATGCTTGGAAATTATGCTCTTTTCCCCATTTCACCTTGGTGGTTGACATTGCGCCCTAGTAAGTGGTCACCCTTAGGGATGGGTTTGCTACTAGGGGGGTCTCATTAATGAGTCATCGTACCATTCTTGATCATACTTATCATTTTCCACACTTCACCCTTTTTGTCTCCTTCTTGTTTTGGGATTTTCAGGTGTATTGACCCAAAAAGGGATTGTACCTCATTTCATGGGAAGAAGGGGTTGAAATACCAGAGGTTTGTAGTTGGAAAAAGATAAAAGCCAATCATAAAAAATTTAGATGCTTGCCCGGGGATCCCAAGGACAATGAAATGTCTCTCATAAGAAACTAATGGGACCTGTGAAAAATAACAATATAAAAGTGCCAACCAAGGTAGAGTTTGTGTAGGAAATGGTTTTCGTGCTTTGGTAGAATTCCCACACATTGTCTTCAACTTAGGGAAGAATAGTATGACCAGGGTAGAGTCAAGGTGGGCAATGTTTTTCATGCTTAGGTAGAAGTCGCACCTTGGCTTCAACAAGGAAACATTTTTAATAATTAATAGCAATAAATGGGCTCGGAAAAAGGATGCATTGAAAACAAAGGTGCAACAAACCCTCTACAAAGTCACCCATAAATGAGACAATATGAACCCTTGTATGTCATGAAACCCATGCCCAAAAGTCTTACCACCATCCACTTCATCTTCTCCACATGACTTAGAGAGTTTTCCACCTAGGAAACACTCATTGACTTAAGGATCGATTCACCCAATAGGTCACCTTGTCAAACCTCCCATATCTAAACTTGGCAAATCGTGTAGGGTCTTTGAGCACTTGTTTAATTTGATGAGGTAGTTTTTGATGTACATACTTAGGTGGCTCTTGTATTAAAAGTGATTTTACTTGCCATGATGCTTTGACTTGAAATATTTGGAGGGTGCACTTGTCTATCTTAGCAAGACCTTGTTGATGGATGTTTTGGAGGAACAAGCCCAACTTGGGACTTTATTGGGGCATGAAGACCACCGATTGGATGCCATGGCCTAGTCCTTAGGGAAATACAGGAGATGAACGTTGCCTTTAGAGGCAAATGAAGAGACCTTGGAGGACCTCACCTAGCCCTTAGAAGCCCAACGATTTTCCTTTGGAGGCTAAGACGTCATCTTGGAGGGCTTGACATCACCCTAGGGCTAGGGTTTTGGTGGTGATGGTGATGTTTGATGGACACTTGGAACTTTTGATGAGGAAGATTCCTTTTACCTTGGATAGAAGATCCCAACCCATGAAGGGAAGGCCTTTTGAGGCCCAACGATTTCATCCTCAAGCTCAATGACTTGCTAAAGTGACAAACAATTTTTAGGAGTTTTGTATAAATAAGGATCAATTTCATTTCATTTGAACATAACTCTCTCACATGAGAAGAGCTACTTGGATGAAATTTGCACCCCTCTTGGGCAATCTCTCTCTCTCTCTCTCTCTCTCTCTCTCTCTCTCTCTCTCTCTCATGCTATGGTTTATCATTTTCTTGTGGAATGAAGTGGTGTGTTAACTCTTGGAGGCATTTTCTCTTGCTATGGTGATGAAAGTTATTGGTAACTAGGGTTTTGTCTTGCATGCTATTGGAATTGGTAAGAAAAATCCACATTTTGTTAGTACTTCTTTCATGTTCCATGGTTAATTGGCTAGATCATTGGAGGAATATAAGGGAATATACCCTCCACCAAGTTTTATCATTATTGTTTGTTGAAAAATCTATTGCAAAGGTTGTTAGGAGGAGTAAAAGGGCTTACACCCTCCTAGATCTACCCTGTTAGGGTTACTTGCTCAAGGGAGTAAAAGGGATTACGCCCTTTGAGAGGTAGTAGACCTAACCTAGTTCAAGAAGAAACCATAACCCATTTTACAAGGCACTAATCTAATTTTGCATTGGAGAAATAAATTACTTGCATTGGTACACATGATTTGGAGAGATATTGAAATTGTTCAAGTTGGAATCCTTTCTTGGTGTATTAAGCTTGATAAAGCCACTAAGGAATCTTGATTGGTCTAGTAGTTCCTTGGGTAAAATAAACTAAAATATACAGCCATTAGGGCTGCAAAAAAACATAATTTATCATTTACTTTAACTCGATTTTCAATCGTCAAAAATTGCTAAGAAGCTGCGATAATAATCTACTAGTCATTGTACATCTTTTGGGTGGTTTACTTGTGATTTTTGGTGGTTGAAACTTCATGTTGCAACAAAAATTTACTATATCCATAAGGATGATAAAACAAATCTCTAAAAACACTATATAGCAGCCCTTTTTCACCATCAAAGTTTGTGCTTGAATATTGGAAAGTTATCTACTAATTTAGTTCTTCATTATCCAATACTTAATAATTTTGATGGTTATTTCTGCAGTAAATAATTGATTTCATTGTTGATATACATATTTTCTTACTGCTGTAATTTAGGACAACAATCTTCACTTACTTGTCCATTGGAACATTGGGATTGTATGCTTGCTTTTCTCTTGTCTCGGGTAGGTACAATTCTCTGTTGTAGGTACTCAAACATTTGGCAACCAATGACCATCACCAAGACTTGTTTCCAACCCAACTTCCACTTCTTATCTTGACCTTTATGGGCATCAACTTCCATTACTCCAATTTCCATCTCATTTCCCCCTAGGGTCACCCAGGAGAACTATGGGAATACCTACCCATTGTCACCTTAGGTAAGTACTCCCCTCACCATCTTGTGGATTGGGTCGGGCTTTACCCAACCTACAATTTGTGCAATAACATGAAGAATAGTTGGAACCTACGTCAACAACCCATGAGGCTTAGATTGTACATTGTAACTTTGGTCATCACATAAATGTTTTCCCCTAAGTCAATCACAACATTTTAGATTAAGATTTTACCTATGTAAACATCTACCATAAGGTTTCTTAGTATATTTAGGATTAAGGACTTTCCCTAGCATGAGGCTAGCAAGCTAACCCACCACTTGAATGGTTCGAGGGTCTTTCCTCTTTCTTCCCGTTTGCTTGATACACAAATTTTGTACAACCTTGTGCTAAATGGGCACATTCAATTAGGGGAAATTTGAGGTCTCAAATGGGTCACTAAGAAAATGATAAAATGATAGTTAAAATAATAAAATAAGGGAAATAATGAAAACTATTTTTTTAATAATAATTCCACTTATCTCTTTATAGATTACTCAATTTTCAAGTGTAAGCACTCGTTGGATGCATAATTAAATTCCACATCCAATGAGTTCTCACACTGCATACTTTTAATAGACTCATAGTGAGATAAATTTAAAATACATGAAAAACATTTGTCTTGTGTATTTTTAGTTTATCTCACTATGGGTATATTAAAAGTATGGAGTGTGGGCACTCATTGGATCTGATGAAAACACATTTTTTTCATGTATTTGAAGTTGATCTCACAATTGGTATAGTTTATGTCACTCCAGGTCTATTAAAAGTATGTAGTGTGAGCACGCGTTGGATGTGGAATTTAATTGAAACACAATATTTTCATGTATTTGAAGTTTATATAACAATGAGTATATTAAAAGTATGCAATGTGGTTACTCGTTGGATGACATTTGAAATTTGAGTCAACCTACAAGGAGATAAGTTGAAAATGAAATTTAAAAAAAGAGGTTTTCTTTCTTTCCCTCCAACACTATTTACCCTTATGGTTGACATCATTATCTTGAATCATATTAATTCTTTTAAAGTTGATGTTGATAGCACTTTTTTTTGTTTTGAGGTTTATTTTTTACCTCAAAATTTCCCTAATAGACTTGATTGTTTGGAATAAAAAAATATTGACACATAGATTTTGTAGTTTACCCAAAATGTCAAATGTGGGTTGACAATGAATTCTAGATTGTTCTAATAATTTTTGGTAAAACAAGTTTTCAAACAAATTTTCAAGTGGAGGTACATGGAAACATGATTTTTTCATGTATTTCTAGTTTATCTCACTACGAGTCTATTAAAAGTGTGCAATGTGGGTACTTATTGGATGTGGAATTTAATTAAAACATGGGTTTTTTCATGTATTTCCAGTTTATCTCATGATGGGTATACTAAAATATGCAATTGGTACTCATTGGATGTAAAACTTAATTCCACATCCAATGAGTGCCTACACTTGAAATTTGAGTCAACCTTTTTTCACTAAAGAAAAAACCTTATATTAGATAATATAGCAGGTCCATTACAATCATAAATTTGAGTCAACCTGTAAGGAGATAAGTTGAAAATACGATTAAAAAACACTTTTGTTTCTTTCCCCAAGACTATTTACCCTTATGGTTGACATCATCTTGAACCCTATTAGTTCTTTTACAGTTGATGTTGAAAGCATATTTTTTGCTTTGAAGTCAATTTTTGACCTCAAAATTTACCTAATAGACCTGATAGCTTGGAATAAAGAGATCTTGACACATATTTTGTAGCTCTTCAATAAAGTCAAATGGAGGTTGACATTATATTCTAGGTCATTCTAATCATTTTGGGTAAAGCAAGTTTTCAAACAACTTCTTAAATGGAGAATGATTTGAAACTTAATCACTTCAACGAAGAGGTAAAGGTTGTAGTTTATTTTTATTTCTTCGCTCATTGTTAACAAGGGGTATTGGATATTCTATAGTTAACCAGGCGTATTGGATATTCTATAGTTTCAAACCTGACAATTTAGAGAAGTTAAAGTGTACGTTGGGAAGTTAACCATCTCATTGTTCTATGTTGTTTGAATTTTATTTATTTGGACTTTGGTATACATTCAACATCCAATTGTGGTTGTCTAAAGGGGTGGTACATGGAAATATACCTTATTAGTCTCTGTTGAAGGCGTAGAGGGACTATAACGATCGATAATTCATTGACTTCATATTAGTTTGTCCTTTGACCACAAATATTTGCATAATATCTATTGTTGGAGCTAGGGAACTAAAAACATTGATTTTTATATAATAAAAAATACCATATATGTCATGATCTGATTGGATAACAGATTGGAGGTCTTATTGTCGGCTTCACTATTCCCAATGTTTTATATGTTACCTTATCCAAATTTTTTGATCATATATGGTCTTTTTGAGTTGTTATTAATCCCTATTTTTTTCTTGAAATGTTTGGATATCCAAAGTTTTGAAGATAGATAGTCAGTTTTTTATAAGTTGACTTCATATTAGTTTGTCTTTTTGTTGGCCCTTGACCAGGTTTTGAGGAAACACTGGTCATGTTTGACCATTTTTGGGACTTCGACAGGCTGGTCGAAGATGGAGCGCCCAGGCGAAGAGGAGATCGCGGGATATCGCCCCCTTTTGCGGGATTTTTGGGATTTAGGTTTATGTAACGGGTATGGGATGTCGGCCCATGGCTCTTACCCATGTTTAGGCCCCTTTTGTAATGTATAAATAAGTAGATAGGCGATGTAAGAAGCCGCTTGTGGCTAAGTGCTAGTGTTAGCTATGTGTAAAGAAGTGTAATTGACTTGGTGCAAGGGAATGTGTTAAGACTTGCAGAGCTAAGTGCAAGAGTATTGTAAGAGGCTTTGTGCACGGACTATGTAAGGCTTTGTGCCATGACCTAATTTGGGTAAGGAGGATTTGGAGAGGTACGCGTATATCTCTTGTCCTTCGTAGAGTTGGCTCTATGGCTTAGTGTCTGTAAAAAGACTGAAGGAGACTAATAAAGAAGAAGAAGAAGTTGGTGGACGTAGCCCCACACAGGGGTGAACCACGTATATCCTTTGTCGATGTGATTTGTGCTATGATGTTCATGTTGTTTATGTACTTGTTTTCTTATTCTAGATGTATGATAGATCTAGTTGATGCTTAGTGCTTTATGATGTAAATGAAAGCTAGATCTTCTTTGATGCTATGTGCTGAATGGTTAGCTATGCTTTCTACCGCGTTGTTCTGTAACTAGGGTTTGAATAAAGGAGTTAGGGACTAATGAATATTACTGGCTAAGTTCTTTGTTAAGTATTGTGATCACAGATCTGTGTCCCAGCTAGGTTTTAGACACTTGAGTCCTGCAACCCCCTGCCTCTACCTCGGGTGAGACTTCATCTACTTCACAGGTGTTGCTGAAAGGGCTGGTAGTTAGGGTTTTGTTGGTGTGCTATTGAAGCATTGAACCCTGGGTCTACCCCTGTGCCAACAAATGGTTCCGTTGTTGGGACACGAAATTGTGATTGTTGGGAATTGAAGAAAAGAGAAAGCTTTGTGCGTAGATATGTTGTTGTAGTGCGCAGTATTCTACTTGATTTGTGAAGCTCTGTGTTAAGAAGGGAATCAGATTTGAAGAAAAGAGGTAAGATCTTAAAGATTTGTGATCTGGTAAAGGTAAGATAAGTGGAAATTTTTGTTTCGAAAGAATGGATCTAGGTATGTTTGATAGATTTTGTCCTAGTCTGGAAACTAGGGCACAACTAGAAGAAAGAAGATTTTATATGAATAAATCTAATAGAAATAATGAAAGATATGTTATTCCTATGCATAGAAAGAATTTTTGGACTAACAAGTGGATGCGGGATCCTAGAAAGATTTTTTTGCAGGTTCATCACTGTGATCCCAATGCGCAGTACAAGAAAGGTTGGGGATCGTTTAAGAGAAAGATATGATTGACTCTTTGGTATAGTTGCAGAAGACCGGGACATCTTGCTAAGGAGTGCCCTGGTACAGGTCCTATTTGTCTTTGTTGTAAAGTTGTTGGTCACGAGGTTTTGGATTGTCCTAGAATGATTGCTAAAGTTGAAAAGATGGATATGAGACAAGAAAACCATGAAGAAGGTCAAGAGACTAAATATATGCTAGAACACCAAAAAGAGTCAGAGACTGTATTATTACAGATGAAAGAAACCTCGATTGATCATAGAGACATTAGTTGACCAGAGATCTTAAAAGAGAAGGAGTGCATAGAAATAAGAATAGGAGACTTCGACATAGACAGTGTTCTGGATGAGGAAACACAGGTGATTATCATCACAGAAAGAACTTGGGAAATTTTGGGAAAGCCTGCTATGATTCCTTCATTGGGAGGAATAGGATTGTTTAAAGGAAAGATGATAACCCTATGTGGAAGACTTACTCATGTACCTATGGTTTCTCATGGAGCATCGACAAAAGAAGAATTTGAGGTCGTTAAGTTTGTTGAGAATAAACCTTTTTTTGCACTTTTGTTAGGAAAGACTTGGATTAAAAAAGATCATATCCGAAGGAAAGCAGAAGAAGAAGCCACGAAACAGAAAAAACAAGAATTAAGGGATTTCATGGCTAGGAGAATAGCGCGCTTAATAGAAGAACATGAGGCTCTGGCGAAGCAGCAATTCGAGGCAGCGCGATGCCTTCGAAGCAGAATTGCCCATATCAGAGTGACATGGGACGAGTCACATGTGAGTGTTAGGGGTTTGTTGTCCGTTGACCAGGTTTTGAGGAAACCCTGGTCATGTTTGACCATTTTTGGTACTTTGACAGGCTGGTCGAAGACATAGCACCCAGGCGAAGCGAAGATCGCGGGATCTCGCCCCCTTTTGTGGGATTTTTGGGATTTAAGGTTTATGTAACGGGTATGGGATGTCAGCCCATGGGTCTTACCCATGTTTAGGCCCCTTTTGTAATGTATAAATAAGTATATAGGTGATGTAAGAAGTCGTCTGTGGCTAACTTCTAGTGTTAGCTATGTGAAAAGAAGTGTAATTGACTTAGTGCAAGGGAATGTGTTAAGACTTGCAGAGCTAAGTGCAAGAGTATTGTAAGAGGATTTGTGCATGGACTGTGTAAGGCTTTGTGCCGTGACCTAATTCGGGGAAGGAGGATTTGGCGAGGTACATGCAGATCTCCTATCCTTCATGGAGTTAGCTCTGTGGCTTAGTGCCTGTAAAAGGACTGAAGGAGACTAATAAAGAAGAAGAAGAAGTTGGTGGACGTAGCCCCACACTGGGGTGAACCACGTATATCCTGTGTCGATATGCTTTGTGCTATGATGTTTATCCTGTTTATGTACTTGTTTGCTTAGTCTAGATGGATGATAGATCCAGTTGATGCTTAGTGCTTTATGATGTAGATGAATGCTAGATCTTCTTTGATGCTATGTGCTGAATGGTTAGCTATTCTTGCTACCGCGATGTTCTGTAACTAGGGTTTAAATAAAGGAGTTAGGGACTAATGAATATTACTGGCTAAGTGCTCTGTTAAGTATTGTGATCATAAATCTATGTCTCGTCTAGGTTGTAGACACTTGAGTCCTGCAACCCCCCCCTTCCTCTACCTCGGGTGAGATTTCATCTGCTTCGCAGGTGTTATCGAAAGAGCTGGTAGTTAGGGTTTTGTTGGTGCGTTGTTGAAGCGTTGAACCCTGGGTCTACCCCTGTGCCAACACTTTTGAATAATTTTTTTTTACTTACATAGGTTCTATTTTTCAAACTATTGTTACTATTTTTTTTTCATTATTGTTATTATAAAATAATATAAACAATGTTTTTTTTGTACGTAAGAGACCTGCCACACTGCATTCTTTCTTAAATGTTTACAGAGCAGTTCTAACAGACCTAAATGTTTACCTAACAAGCTTCAAAAGCTTAAATGTTTACTTAGCTTGCTTGTTACAATACATTTTCTTCCGGGTTTTTTTATATGCAATGTTCTCTGCAGTCAATCTGGGCAATATTGTTCTTCGGCGGCTTTGTTGGTTCACTGGTTCATGATTTCTTGTTATATGTTCACTGATTTCTTATTTGCATGTTGTTTTTATTCTTGTTTGTCTGTCAGTGTTGTTGCAGTTTGCATGCTTGGGGTTCTGCAACCACGATTGGAACTACCCTTCTGTCATTCCCCATTGATGGGCAGGTTTGGGTGTCGTGTTTATTTTCGCTTGATATTTGCAGTTTGCAGGTGGGAAATTTGACTACTAGGGATGCCTGAGTCGAAATCCTCTTGCAGAACATCTTTGTAATATGATTTACTTTTGCGATGCGTCACTGTTTCTGTGATGGAGGTAGGTTTTGTGTTGAACATTGGCCTTTGGACGATCCTGCCAGCTTTGAATTTTACCTGACAGGTCTCATAGCCTGAACTATTTGGTTAACAGATGTGTTGTGATACATTTTCCTCCGAATTTTTTGATACAATCTTGTGTGTAGAGAATTTGGCCAATATTGTTCTTCATCGACATTCCTGGTCGACTGGTTGGTGATTGGTTCTTTGTTCGTTGTTGCTTATTGTTGTTTGATTTAACTTTGCAGGGTTTGGGTCCTACGACTGCAGTTGGGCCTTTTGGTGCTTCTTAACTGAGTTGTTTTTTGCTTCTTAACTGGGTTTGGGTCCTGCGGCTGCAGTTGGGCCTTTTGGTGCTTCTTAATTGGGTTGTTAGACTTAGAAACCAATTGGTACCTTGGAGCTTGCATGCCTCAATGACAAGTTTCCTCGCTTTTGATAATGGGTTTTCATTATTGACCCTTGATCGGGAGATTCCGTCGAGTGTTCAACTTCAGCTCATTAACTCACATTCGTTGGATTGTACTAGAGTACCTTGGGAGTCATTGACATT
>SNQJ01S0018973.1:354577-364924 GCA_010110895.2 Picea sitchensis
ATTATCAGATCTGTGCTCTCAGAATTCTTGGAGTGAAAGTGTGTGGGAAACAAAGGACAGTTGGAAGGGATCTTACGACATCAAGGCCACAGTTGTAATCTCTCTTTCACATTTAATATGATACAATAATATGATTCTTTCCTATAAAGCTTGTTGTTTTATTGTATGATTTCTTGATCACATACATAGGTTTATACTGAGTTTATGCTATTGTTGTCACTTTGGTTGGTTGCGTTCTTTTGTAGGTCCATCATTGTATGAGCATTGGAACGGAGCTAGAATGGCGATTGTGAGAGGAAGCAGCGTTTAAACGGTATGTCACCCATCCCTCTTTACTTAGTAAATTCAATATCTAAAACTTAAGGAAAGCATCATGTTCTGGTGTGTTTTGTTCTAGATCTAGGTGGATCTAGGGAGATCAGTTAGTGTCCGCACCTACGGATTAGTCCGATAATAGTCATGTCCCTCTTTAATACTGTGCATATGTTACAGGTTGTCATATTTGAGAATCTGTTCGGATATGGGAATGTTATTACGTGCTATTAGTCACTATTCAACACACATATTCGAAAAGATTGGCATTTTGAATTTGCAAAAAAAATATTGGCTATTTTAGTTTTTTAAAAGCATCATCATAGTAACAATGAAATACTGTACTACCATGCTACCATCCACGAACATGTCATCCACAGAGGTCTTGACATCATGTCCCTTTTTAATATTGTGCTTATGTTACAGGTAGTCATATTTGAGAATCTGCTCGGATATGGGAATGTTATTACGTGCTATCAGTCACTATTCAACACATATATTCGAAAAGATTGGCATTAATAAGCGAAAATATCGAGGGCATCTACCATTAAGAAGAATTAAACCAAATCTATGGAAGATTATATTGTCATCCTCCAACGTTGATTTTAAATACTTATTCCCATTTCTCTCTATCATCAAAGTGTTGGGATTTAGGGTGCTTTTGTTCTAATGTTCATGGTCATGGACATGTAAGACAACTTACAGATGCCATTGAGGCCAAATTGAAAGAAGAGAGAATGGTTTTATGTGACGTGAGATTTGAGCAAAAAAAAAACTCTGTTAGCCAAAAGAAACTCAGACAGGAAAAAAAAAAAAAAACAAGTATCTTCTGATTGGTGTTCTACCTGTATTTGATGCTTTGGTTGGTTGAAAGGCCTGCCCGGAGATTTGTTTGTTTATATTCTTTGTTTTCTTCCTGGGAGTTAGAAGGGATTTTCATGTCACCTGCAAAATGCTCCTTCGTTAAAGTATATAGTTTCTTCCAACAACACAGATTTGGTAAGTGTATCAAATTTTGTAGAGCACACAAGAATTTGTCTTCCGTCAGAGGAGTCGCACTTACCGTGGCTTGCAAAATGGTCTGTAATATTCGGAAATGACGTGAAATATTACTCCATTCGTGAATGTACTCAGAAGGAAATTATAGATTTCGATCGTCGCGAGTAAAATAAACTGTATGGGTGTTTTCTATTTCAAAGTTTGTTGAGCTACTTCTGGGTGTGGTAACAGACTTGATAGAAAGCCATATTCTTTGTCAAAGTTTGTTCACTGTCCTCTGGATGTAGTTACATACTCCACATACAATCAACTGTCTATCACTACTGTACATTTTTTATTTTACTACTCCTACTCATATGATTTCATTTGGGTCGATGGGCTTGCGCCTATTTACACGAATATTCCCCTCCTACTTGAAGGTGGGTATATAACCAGGGAATGATGGTCTCAAAACTTTCTAATCCCTGCATCGACATGTAACTAGAAAAATTTAATGGGAAGGAATTATGGATTATGTACTTTGCAACACTTTTTGAGGATTACTTTATACTACCACCTTCTGCAAGAAGTTTCGCGTGTTCAGGTAATGATTTGGTTTATGAAAATCACCTTTTACTACCACCTTCATGTAATCATTTTATTTCATTCTTTAGAAGAGACCTTAATGTAGTGGTGTTTTTCCATATTTGTTTCCACCTAATGTCATTATTCATGTTGTTTCCCTTGCTTTGGATAAGGAAAATGCATTTCTTATGTTGCAGTTGATGCGATATTTGAAAAAAAAAATGTTCAAACCATACAATTTCTTATTTTTTAAAATATAGAACAATGTATTTTTTGAATAGATGGTTGTTCGAAAAGTTTTAGGCATTGTTTGGGATTCACATCCTTCAAGGATGTTAATTAATCACAAAATTAATATTTTTGTGCAAGTGCAATTGAGTCATCGTCCACTATGTCAATTACATTAACACTGCAATGTCAGATAATAGATTTTTGACATGTACCTAATGTCAAGGTCATTATCGCACAGGACACCCAACGTCCAAAGATTTATGGACTCAAAGAAACATTGTAGATTTCGTGAGAAATAAAAACTAAAGACGATTTTCTTTGCATGTCTGACAATCCTACAATTTAAGTGCTTTGACAATGACAACCCTGCTTGTTCACTGCATTGTCGCACTACATTCAGTAGCACTATTCCCATTTCCACTTCCAATGTCAATGTCCGAAGACGAAGCTATCTAGAGCCTGGGGTCACCGCCTATGTGGATGCCTGGAGGTCAAACTACCTGGAACTTGGGATCATGACTTCGTACACTTGACATTAGTATTAGTAGTGATCGAAAGTTGATTGTATGTCGAGTCTGTTACTGCATCCAGAGGTCGCTCAACACTATTTGACATAGAAACTGGTTGTCTGTCAATTCTGTTGCAACTTTGGCATAAAATGTTCTGTAATTTTAGAATGTTGATTCAAACGCGCATACAGTTTCTCATGTTCGTTGGTATTCAATTTTATAATTTCCTTCTGAGTGTATTCGGGCATGGAGTAATATTTGGAGTCACTTCCGAACATTCCAAACCTTTTTGTGGGCCACCATGTATGTCGCCCCTATGACGAAAGATATATTCTGATACGATCTGCAACATTTGATACACTTGCCAGACCTGTGCTGCTAGAAGAAGTTATGTACTTCAAGAGAGGAACATTTTGCAGCTGGCTTGGACGTCCCTTCCAATTTACCATAATAAAACAAAGAAGTTCAACATACAAATCTTCAAGCAGGATTTTCAACCAAACAAATGATCGAATACAGGGAGAATAACAGTCACAACATACTTGAATTTTTTTTTTGTCTCAGCTTTTGTTGACTAACAGGATTTGTTTCCCCCAAAGACGATGTCACATAAAACGACTCCCTCGACTTTGAATTGGGACTGAATCACATTTCTAAGTTGTCTCGGATGTCAATGGTCAGGAACATTACAAGGAAGACACCTTAAACCCCAAGTTTTCGACGACAGAGGGAAATTAACACTTAACAAAGAATGGAATGTTGAATAACCAACCAATGCAGGCAGGCCATATCTAGAAGAGACAAGCTATTCAAAAAGATAGGATAGATCTAGTTGGTAGCACCAATGAAGTCCAAGACCCGAAAATGATATTCAACTCGTTGTTTTTTACGAATCAAGCATTTGATCATCAAGAAGACTGTCCACAAGCTTCAGTATTGTACATATTTTTTTTGGTCGGCGGCAGGCCAAATCGCAGTCATTGTGGCAAATAATCTCAGCTGTATTTTGTAACCCATCTTATTTGAATATAGAATACTTGCGGTTTTTTTTAATGGCGTTTTCCAATCTCTAGTATTTTTTTTCATTTTATTTTGTACCTTTTTTTGGTGTGTCATTAAACATGGACGACAAACTTTTCTTTTTGTTGCCCAGTACTTTGATTTAAATAAAGGCTACTCTGTTCATTCCTTACATTTTACTTGGAAGAATAATTTTTCACAGGCCATATTTATGTGGCGCCCGCTCTATACTTAAATAAAGAAATTGGAGGACTTGTCCTACTTTCATTCTTCGGGTCCCGTAAATAGAATGAATTAATGACTATTACAACAAGGCAACTCAAGTGTTGACATCATGTTCTTGTTAAATATCTTGCATATATTGCAGCTTCTTCTATTTGATAATATCCGTGCATATAAAAAAAAATGTTGCGTCATATATATATATATATATATATTCTTTCTATTTCTTATTATTTTCAACGAATTTGCGAACCAAACAACATCCTACAAATTGGAAGCTGATTTACATTTGAACCAAAAATAATCTATTAATATATACTAATATGAATACTTTTGGAATAAATATAAAAACTTTCTCTTGGCCAAAACTTAGCCAATTATCTGGCCATCGGGTCCCGGGTTTGCGGTATCCAACACCTATGTCCCCTGTTCCATCATATAAATCTTGCAGCCAAAGAACTTATGTAATCTACAATTTATGATTTTACTAGTGAGAACTCACCAGGGGTTCAAAAAGATTAGCATTAATAAAGGAACGATAGATTTTCTTCTGTGAGATACTTAGCCTTTTTCCCCTTTTCTTCTTCTCGTCTATTATCGCTTTATGGTTATATACTTAGTCACCTTTCTATGATCGCGGGTTTCAGGGTTGGCGGACTGACATATCTTCATCTCCATCTATATCCTCACATGACGAATCCGACCGACTGTTGTTCCTTTCCATACTTAGCCAATTTTATGACCGCGGTTGTCGGGACGATGCTTTTGAACTCTGTTGCTTCTTGTTTCGTTATATACATCTTGCACTCAAAACTTCTGTGATTTCAACGAAATTTGTGAACTGAACAACATCCTCCAAATTGGGAGATGATTTACATTTGAACCAGAAATAATCTATTAATATATATTAATATGAATACTATTTGAATAAATATAAAAACTTTCTCTTAGCCAATACTTAGCCAATTATCTGGCTACCAGGTACTGGGTTTGCGGTATCCAACACTTATGTCCCATGTTCCGTCATACACATCTTGCAGCCAAAGAAATTCTGTGATTTGCAATTTATGCTTTTACTAGTGAGAACTCACCAGGGGTTCGAAAAGATTGTCATTAATAAACGAAAAGTAGATTTTCTACTGTGATATACTTAGCGATTTTCCCCTTTTCTTCTTCAGTCCATTATCGCTTTCTGGTTATATACTTAGTCTCCTTTCTATGATCGTGGGTTCTAGGGTTGGCGGGCTGACATATCTTCATCTCCATCTATATCCTCACATGACGAATCCGGCCGACCACTGTTCCTTTCCATACTTAGCCAATTTTATGGCTGTGGTTGCCGGGTTGGCGCTTGCGAAATCGACTGCTTCTTCTTCCGTGATATACATCTTTCACTCAAGACTTCCGTGATCTACAATTCCACCACAGACTCCTCGAACTCACAAGCTTCACTCTACGAGGGTTCACACATGTCTCAAAGTATCTGTTGTTGCCTTCCATCCCCACTAACTTCACGCCCTTCCTAATATACATTAACTATGCTCTTACTAGTGACAACTAAACACACAGGTACAAAAGAATTGGTACCTGGACCTCCTCCATATACAAATTGACTACCGGACTTCGACATTGTCCCCTCTTCCATGTTACACATTAAGAATTCAAATGTTTTGAGCTATACAATTTGACCGTCAGGACCTCATGTCTTCTGGGGAGACCTTGTCACCCTGTTTTGGATCCTCACGTTGGCGGGTTCACAAAATCTCCAACTCCTAGTCATTGTTTCATGTTCCTCCCATCCTCGTACTTCTTTCCAAATATGCAACACCAAAGGTTTAATACTAAAACGGCATCATGCAACAACCGTAAAGATCGTCATTAATAAGAAAAAGTCTCGAGGACCAACCATCCCTATAGAATTTGTCCAGCAACATGCAAAGAAGATCTTGCCAGGTAATGGCAAAGCTATTACAAATTTCAATATATTAGCGAAAACAAGTCCGGGCCAGCGTTTCCCTATTCCATACTTGGACACTTTTTTGATTGCGGGTTCCTAGATTGACGACCTCAAAATTGTGTTTCGAATCTTCCGCAACTTGCAAACAGTACCCGAAGTTCCACGATATACAATTTATCCGCTGGAATGCCCCGTCACGAGCCCAACCATCCGTTGTTTTTTTCCTTTCTATTGCTTATGGATTTCAATGAAATTTGCAAACTGAACAAGATCCTTCAAATTGGAAGATGATTTACATTTGGACCAGAAATAATATATTAATATATATTAATATGAATACTATTGGAATAAATATAAACACTCTTTTAATTTTTCCTCTTTTCTCCCCCTCTATTATACCTTTGTGGTTCTATATTTAGTTGCATCTATATGATCACAACCTCCTGGATTCTCAAATTGGCAGCTCTTTATCTATATCTTTACACCATGATCCCGACTGACCGCGGTCACTTTCAATACTTAGCCAATTATCTGTTCACCGGGTCCTAGGTTTGCGTATCCAACACTTATGTCTCTTGTTCCGTCATATACATCTTGCACCCAAAGAACTTCCATGATCTGCAATTTATGTTTTTACTAGTGAGAACTCACAAGGGGTTCGAAAATATTGGCATTAATAAATGAACAATAGATGTTCTTCTATGAGATACTTAGTCCTTTTTCCCTTTTATTCTTCCCGTGTATTATCATTTTCTCGTTATATACTTAGTCATCTTTCTATGCTCGCAGGTTCCAGCGTTGGCGGGCTGACATATCTTCATCTCCATCTATATCCTCACATGACAAATCCGACCGACCGCTCTTTCTTTCCATACTTATCCAATTTTATGGCCACGGTTGTCGGGTTGGCACTTTCGAACTCTGTTACTTCTTGTTCCATGATATACATCTTGCACTCAAAACTTCCGTGATCTAAAATTCCACCGCGGACTCCTTAGCCCTTTTCCCCTTTTCTTCTTCCCGTGTATTATCGCTTTCTGGTTATATACGTAGTCACCTTTCTATGATCGTGGGTTCCAACATTGTTGGGATGACATATCTGCATCTCCATCTATATCTTTACATAACGAATCCGACCGATCGTTGTTCATTTCCATACTTTGCCAATTTTATGGCTGCGGTTGCCGGGTTGGTGCTTTCGAACTCTGTTGCTTCTTGTTCCATGATATACATCTTGCACTCAAAACTTATCCAATCTACAATTCCACCGCATAATCCTCGAACTCGCAAGATTCACTCTACCATGATTCACAAATGCTTCAAAGTATATGTCCCTGCCTTCCATACCCACTAACTTCCTGTCATTCCTAATATACGTTAATTATGCTCTTACTATTGAAAAATGAACACATTGGTACGAAACAATTGACACACGGTCCTCCGCCATATACAAATTGATTACCGAATTCTGACATTGTCCCCTCTTTTGTGTTATAGATTATGCATTCAAATGTTCCGAGCGATACAATTTCACTGTCAGGGCCTCACGTCTTCTGGGGAGACCTTGTCACCCAATTTTGGATCCTCGTTGTTGTGGGTGGGAAATCCCTCCTACGGACTAGCACTAAGGGTTTGTATCATGCATGCAAAAATGACCTAAAGATTCTTACTTCTTACCATCATCCCATGCCTAAACCTCCATTACTCATGTGTAAATACAAGGCTCAAGAGACTAAGTTGACGTACCTTATTTTTCGTGTTCGATGTCGATCCCTTTTCACGCTTAGTCGTTCTTTGACTGCAACTCTCCTCCCAATGCTGACCTGCATTCACCAAAAGACAAACAAATAACTCCACATGCATTTGATCTATGAACTAATGGGTTAGAGATTTAATCAATCATACAATCAATATTCAAATAATGACAATCTCATATGGCAGGATGGGAAAAACGATTCTTTTATTAACTTCACAATGATACCTTACAATGATAAAGTCGGCTACTGCTCCTCGATCCTGGTCCTGGGCTCTTCTTCCACTGTCTTCCAACTGCTTTGCTCTATACATCTCTTTGCACAAGGATGGCTAAAGGTTGGGACAAAGGGAATGCTCAATCGGGTATAGTTTCTTTACTATGATTTTCCTCCTTTCAAATGGGACCCCTACCCCTTCTTTTATAGGCTAGCAAGGGTTAGGTATTTGGTCGAATGACCGTCCATGCATGGCCAAAAGGTTTAGTTCACTTGCCCAAAACTGTGTGTTCCGTCAGCAAATTTCTATTTTCCGTGCTTTTGTAGGTCCACGTGGGCTATAGTGGATCAGCTAGCGTGGACACTGTAGATCCACGCGGGTTGTAGTGGGTCAGCTAGCGTGTACCTTTAAAATGAGAGTTTTTTAGAAAAGTTGTTTAGTAGTGTTTTGGCAAAGAAGGAATCTGAGATGGCCTGATGTCAAGTAATCATGTCTGGTGCAAATTAGGGTGATAACAGATGCCCCCTAATGTGTGAGGTTAGAAGAGCATCTGATCGATGAAATACATTATCAATCTTCACCAACATTCCAAACAAGTGAGCCCAAGGACCAGAGTGCCTTCTGCAAAATAATAATTGTCTCACCGAGGCGGGCATACCCATGCTCGGGATGAAATGAAATAATGGATACCAATCAAATACACTGTAGATCCATGTCATATAGCTATATAAAGTGTAGCCGCGAGCAATACACAGCGGAGCTACATCTCGAAGCTGATAAGGCCTTATCACATTTAGAGGGTCTGAAAAGAGTTTAAAAGAAGACCCGTAGGGGGCTATGACTCATATATGAAACTGGTTCGGGTAGAGCCTACTGATAGGCTCATACCAAGAGTCTTTTCGATAGTCAACTTGAGAAGTCTCCCATAAGGGAAGAAAACACAAACCACGGTGTAAGTCCTCCCACAGTATAGAATCTGTAGTCATGGCTTCAAGGATAGCCTCATCTAAAGGCAATTCAAAATCCGAGAAATCATGCAAGCGAGGGTCGAGAGTCCCAAAGGGTGAAGTAAACTGACCATATTCCATATGACGATGGAGGCTCTGGCCAGGACTGGTGGAATCTATCAACGAAGAATCAAAATCACGAGGGCTTGAGGATCTACTAACAACGAGATCAGACTCAAAAGGATACTCAAGCCCACTTAGAACAAGAGGGGGAAGTAAGGGCTCCCATGCCCCCATTGGATACACCAATGGATCAATTGTTGATTCCAAGTCTCGAGAAGGAAAACATGATTGCACAGGTTCCTGCTCATAAGCAATTGAACACCGAGGATAAGATGCCACATAATTAACCCGTGGCGGGGTGGAGTCTACACGAACACTAGGAACATATAAAGGGGCAGCCTGAACTAACGTTGAATTAGGATGGTGATTATCAGATGCCAGCTAGTCAATAGTGACAATGCTTCCATTGTGAGGGAAGTGCATCACCCGGAAGAGCGTAGATACCACAACATTCATAGCATATACATAATCACGCCCGAGAAGCATATTGAAATCTAACGGGCCTTGCACCACTATAACATCGACACGGACAATCTTCCCACCTAACGAGATAGGAAACTGAGGAAGAACCCCCAAATATTCACTAGGACGTCTGTCAAAAGCCAACAACTCATGTGAAGCAGACACAAGCTTGGGAGAACCCAAGACTTTCCAAACCAACGAGGATAAAATACTTGCAGAGGCTCCTTCATCCACAATACATTGATCAATGTTTGTTGAATTAACTTCAACCCTTATTTGAAAGGGTGCGGAGGAAGGAAGACGAGGCTCAACAAGATCATTCCAATCAAAGGAAACCATCCTAGGGCTTGGAGGGGGGGTGCTCGGAGTGAGCGGAATGCCCCCTTGTTTTGAAAATACTGAACCGGAAATACTAAAAACATAGTCGGTAGATACGTCACTCCCCAAAAGAAGAGTGGGATCATCTGATGACTGCATCGGCATGACCACTTTCGCAACCAATGGATGAATAGGTTGTGAGACTACAAGGTCTAAAGGCACCTCACCCCCCAAAAGAGGAATGGGATCAGTTGATGACTGCATCGACATGACCACTTTCTCAACCAATGGTTGAAAAGGCTGAGAGACTACAAGGTCTAAAGGCACCTCACCCCTCAAAAGAGGAGTGGGATCAATCAGTGACTGCATTGGCGTGACCACTTTCTCAACCAATGGCTGAATAGGCTGAGAGACTACAAGGTCTAAAGGAACCTCACCCCTCAAAAGAGGAGTGGAATCGGCCGATGACTGTATCGACGTGACCACTTTCTCAACCAAAGGTTGAATAGACTGTGAGGAAAACTAAGAAGACTCAGAATCAGAAGAGCTTACAGACAAGGACCACAATCTTTGTACCTCTGGAATGCCAGGGCACAAATGAGTAAGGTGATCTCCCTTGCAAAGCTTACAAGGGAACTTAGGCTTACATCCTATCCGTATAGGTTTCTCAACAGAATCGATGCCCCCAGCATGACTAACAGTGGCTAGTTGT
>SNQJ01S0018974.1:75480-98468 GCA_010110895.2 Picea sitchensis
TTAGCTGATTGATGTTAGGGTCATCATTTTATTGCATTTTTTGAGAATATGGGTTAGGCAGTTTCGTTGTGGTTGTCTTCATTGGATGTTACATGTGTTTTATGATTGTATTTCATTTAGGATTTATTTGTATTGGACTGATACTTTTGTATTAAAAATTGCTAACAATTTTCTTACCTTACAAATACAGATAGCCGGAAAAGTCGTTGGGTGCAATTTGATTGGAAAAAGGATGAAAGCTTGGCTGGAGAATGGGTGCACATGGCAGGGAAATGGAATGGGGATCCAAATAAAAAAACATAAGTATAAACAAAATAAAAAAATGTGAAAATACACACGCTTGTGACAAAACAGATTTGGTTCCAAGTCTGCAGTTTTTGTCCTACAATTTAAATAAATATCTTTAAGGAATTTAAAGATGAAGGACCAGGTAACTAGTAAATACCTATCAAGACGTTTGCAAAGTTGAAACCCTGGTAATTATTCACCACCAAAGCCTCGCGCAACACCTTCCGAGTTTCTTCTGATCTGAACAGGCGGCTCCACGGACCACCAGGCTAATAACTGTAACAAATTCTGCTATGAACAGGCAGCTCCACCACTAGCATCTCTTGCCCTCTTTCTGTTCCGTCGAGGGGAAATAAACATGAAAATTCAATATATGTAAATCGGGCCTTGGCGATTTAGAGATTTTCTGGATGGTCACTAGATAGTAGACTCTGTAGTTCTCATGAACGAACCAGACAAGTAACAAAGCTATGATTTTAACCCTAGGCACTGGGCAGATGCCATACAATTTATACCAGGTGGGAGGGCCAAAATGTAGCTACCCAGTGCCCATACCACAAAATTTGGGCGAATTAAACCATAAACCTCGATTTTACCAAATGGCAGGGAGAAGAAGCTATCAAAAATTCCCATACTTTTAGAAATTTGGCTAATGGAAGCTTGTCCCTCCAAATTTCAGGGGCGAAATATAATTTTTTTTCCTCTATCTCTTCTAAAAACAAGGGCTAACCCTGTACACGATTTTTCCCCTAAAACAAATTATGGGCTAATGATATAAGTTTTAAAAAATCACTTTAATACAAAAAATTCGCCCAATAAAATTGGAAGCCCCTAAATTTCGCCCATGAGCAAAATTTCGCCCCTAAAATCATCTATGATTATAAGGAGGTCACCTTAATTTCTATCCATTACTTTGTCTATATTTCTATCTTGATCTATTGCCTTTTTCTATGAAATTAGAGTTGCTCCCACTAGCAAGCCCTTAACGGACCCAACACTAGTAGTTGACTTCGTTACCCAAGAACTAATTGACCCCGAAGGTACCAATGCGAGCATCACACTAGATGATATGGAGAAAAACGTCGAACATTTAAACACGGTATGCATGTAGTTCAAGGGAAAAAAAAATTCCTTCAACCTCTTCCTCGTCTTCTCCCACATCCTAGGGTCTCTCAAGCTTCGGTGAGGAGGGTGGTTGTAAACCATAATCCTCCTCAATTTCAAATTTGAAATTGTTCCCAAATATCTTGATTGAATATACAACGAACAACTTTAAACTAGAGAGCAAGTTTAGTTTTTGAATGCAACTTACAACATACAAGAAAACCCAAATAGTGTTGTAATTGGAGTCATTGTTGCAAGATATATCTGGATGTAATTGATACGGAGTTATATAAGATTTGTATCAAGTAGAAACACATATATTTTCACTAAAATTGAGGAAGAAAAACCGCAAGCTATGAGATGTGAGGTAGCATTTTGCCGTTCAAAACAACTGCCTTGACTCATCTTTGAATTCCCTGAGAAAAACGCAAGAATATTATGATACCTCCCTCCATAATGTTCAATCATTCTTATTGAATCATGTTCCAGGTTCAAACATAATCATGGCTTCTCACTGATTCATAGTCTTTAATGTTACATGGACCTGAAAATAGTGCAATTTGGACAGAGATAGCCAGGAGCTAGACAAATGGTCCTTGCATGTCAAGGCTTAAGGCATGATATCCATGTGGCCAAGGAAAGAGCGCATAGATTTTGATATAGTATGAATTGTCATGGTTCTTTAATTAAATTAATTAATATAGAATATTGATTAAATTAATATAGAATAATTGATTAATACAATTTTAATTATCCATTGCATGTATTACATGTGTATCCTTCTCGCCTAATACTTTGGATAGTTCTAAGAGGGGTCCCTAGGAGATAAGGCCCATCACACTTTTTTCCTTTCCTGCTCGTGGGCCTACTCTAGGGTTGACTTTCCCTGAGCCTCCCAAGACTCCTTGACTTGTCGGGATGCTTCGGCCATTTTTTGTTGGACAAATTCTTTCATCTTACTTACATTTTCTACTATCTCACGGACCATTTCCCTTAACAGTTGATTGTAGCTCAATTCTTTAACTTCTTTGAATTTGCAAGGGTCCATATCCTTTCCTAGAACAACAATTGCAAGCAAGGGTTTCAGAGGAATCTACCACCGCAAGCCAGTTTCCATTGCGCATATTGAGTCTGGGGAGGACATTGTGAAGGTGGTTGCAATGGTGGCTGCTTCTCTTAATATGGGTATTCCATCAATGGACATGATTAGTCCTTGAATGGTTTGGTCTTGCATGTGAAGTCTATGACAAGAATTGAATTTTTCTATGGAATCACAAAAGAGGGTACGATAACGCTTAAGGAGAGGTATCAAAACCCAGTAACGAGGTAAGGCAATATCCACTATGTGTGATGTTAAGATCTAGAGAAAGGGCAGTGTCTCTATTTCCTCCTTTCGGCCCCGGGCTGCTAGGATATGACTGGCCTGTAATATCATTTCTTAGGGGCCACGTGTGTACCCTTCAATTCTCCACTTTCACCGTTTTGACCATAGCAGATTTTGTGCCCAATTATGAGGCAGGTGTAGTGGTTTGCCCATTTCCACCAAACACAAAAGTAACAGACCAACTATTGCTGAGTAAATTTAAGTTGTTGACACTCTCGCCATACTAAAATATTTATGGAAATTAGTCGATCGACTGAAAGATATATACGAGATTTTCCCATTTATCAAGTTTGAGAGTAACTGCCAATCAACAATACCCATCGTGACTGATGGTTATACTTCAATTATGTTAGAGAGGAGAATACGAAGATCTGTTACACGATATAGAGAATGCTTTCACTCTCTTTTTAATATTTTCTTTGTGTCACGTTTTTTTGTATAGAACTTAAATTGAAATTCAAATTTAGAGGGAATTAAATGTATTTTGAAATTCTCTAAATGTTTTATGATTTGGAATTATTATCAAAATAATATTCAAATTTAGATAGAATTAAATGTCTTTTGAAATTCTCTGGATGTTTTATGATTTGAAATTATTATCAAAATAATATTCAAATTTAAATGAAATTAAATGTCTTTTGAAATTCTCTGAATTTTTAATTACTGTGGAGGCAAGGAGGCAAGCTCTGGATTGATGTCCTCATGGATACTCTTACCATGGGCCTTGCTCCTCATCCGTGGACTAATTATCCTCCTTTTTTCATGGATTGGACATTCTATAATGTTGATATCAGTGGCCACACTGTCTTTTAATTTTGGCCCACAAATATTAAAGCTTTTAATCTACATCTAGCTATAGGTATAGAGAAATATTGCATTTGCGAACAGAATTAACAAATGAAAATGTAAGATATTTGTAATGGAAGGGAGTTATATATTTCATGTTGATATTACAACTCATTTTGAGTATTCTAAGTGTTTGAACATATTAATTTATTTGGGTTTTTAAAATATATTATATGTGTATAAATTTAGATTTATGAATTTGAATTTATTTGTTTATGTATTTTGAATTTAATTTTTTTTTTACACATACACTTAATGAAAATTTCTTTGAAGTACATGTAGGGTTTGTAACTAACTGGGAAAAAAGGCCTAAGACAATAAAGGAGTAAATTTAAAAGTTTAGAAAATATTATATTATATATATATATATATATATATATATATATATATATATATATATAATGTCGCCTGATAAAATTTCTGGGTTGAGTAAATTTTTCACAATTTACCACTAGGGTCATGATAAAATTTCTGGGTTGGTAAATTTTTCACAATTTACCACTAGGTGACTAGAGAAATAAGAAAAAGATGTTTTACATTATAATTATAATTCTAAACCTCCACAAATACATATGTTTTAAACATTTTTTACAAAGTCTCTTCCCATGCCCAAGACACCAAAATATTTCACAATTAATCCACATCAATGCATTTTTTTAGAAAATGTGGATGAAATTAAAATCTAAAAAATGGAATCCCATTCTTAATTACTCAATGCAGGAAAACCTAAGTTACATTACCAAAACCTTATTTTTGAAGACACATTACTCATAGAACAAGATCAAATACCATGTAACTTAAATTAAAACAAATTATAAGATGCAACTAGATTATTAGTTTTGAGAAAGTGGAAAAATTAAATGAAACTATATTAAAAATATTAGAAAGGAACTCTCCTCACGTGTGAAAGGAAAATGATTAATGCCAAGGTTTTTCATGAAAAAATAATATAATTTTTTAGATTTTTTTTATTGCAGTGGGAAGTTCAACAAGTTGACTATGTAAACAACAAAAAAAAGTTGACCATGTAAACAACAACAAAAAAGTATGAGGATCCCAAAGGAAACATTTCATAAGCATAAAATGAATCACATTTAGTTGCACGAGAGAGACAAACTTTCTTGTTAGGACACTATTTGTAGGAATACCTTCTAAGAGAAAATGTAAAATAATTTTATGACTAAGGTGTAAGAGGTGGAGGAGGAATTTTCATGTTTCACCAATTGAAAAAGACATTTAATTATATTGATAATTAATAGGTGTGTATGAATTACATGAAAAACATATAATATAGTATGAAAAAACATATAATATAGTATAGAATGAATAATTGAATTATTCCAAAATTTTCTAGTAGATAATATATTGACATAAACAAAATGTTTGTTTTCAACATAAGTGATGTTTCCCCATGGTAATGTCCAATTAGCTTTCTCTCTATTTGGAATAACAACATCCTCTAGTATGTTGGTGTGTTGGCCCCACTTCCACTCAATGGATTTAGCTTGAGAAATATAATTCTAAATCCTAAATACAATTCTAAAAATATATAATAAAAATATAATAGGATGGAATTTTAAAACTATCAACTAGCTAGGATTTAATAATAGAGTGTGGGTGCTAAGTTAACAATGTTTTTAGTGATTAAAACAAAAAATAATGTTTTCTGAATATTAATGGTAGAAATAATTGAAATAACTATCCATTAAAACTAGGTTTCCATGAATTAAATTAACAAATCACAACTTTGCATCCAAAAGGACTCAAAAATAATAGAAATAAATAACTACGATTGGTTGAGAATACCTCAAAAATGAACATACATGTTGAGAATACTAGTTTTTACATCCATCCCATCATTAAAAAATAAACAGATCCCAAAGGGCATTGATCATCCCTGGACAGATCCCAAAGGTCCAATAAGGATGGTCTGTCAGAGTACCTATGCATGTATATTTCAATTGTGGTTAGTAGTGATAGCTTCGCTAGTATTTTTGTAATCCTATGGAATATTATGATTCCTAGGAAGATCCCGAAGGTCCAGTAAGGATGGTCCATGAGAGTACCTCATGGTATCTCCTTTAGGATTTTATATCCTAGGGAATCTTATGATTCCTAGGCAGATCCCTAGGGATGGTTAGAGTACTACAAAATGTTGTTATTACACCTGCCTCATTCAATTTCTATATGATGATGATGATGTTATCTCAGCCTCGTGCTAATAATTTTTTTATTCCATCCTCGTGCTATGATGACATTGTTTCTCTAGTATCGTTATGTGATCCACACTACTTCATGAGTTCATTATCCAGGTTCATATCGGTGGCCACACACCTTTTCCAATTGGCTCAAAATAGTTTTCTGGCAATTTTGGTAATTTACTATTTTTAGCAGTTTTTCACTTCCGAAGCCGTTTTGAGGCCCTAAACGACATTTTTTTGGGAAAATGGGTTTGAAATATATAAGTTCCTTCGATATTTCCCCCAAAATGAATATCCTCGATGATACCTTTCCAACAGGCTATCATATGCCTAAAATGGAGATCATATGCAAAAGTTATGACCCCAGGAAGTTGATGTACTAACCTACCCAAACGGGGCCCACATGACTTTTGGTGCTTCATCTCCTAGGGTTAGGTTTTTGGATGTCTAGGGTTTTTGGCATTCCTGTTTATTGTAAAAAGGACTTCAGAGCCCAATTGTAATTATCTTCTTGCGAATGAGCACAACCATCATATCTCTTCTCAGAGATAAGCTGCCACCATTCCAACAAGCTTGTTTCCGCTCCATTTTACAGTTTCGACTTATTTCCTCATTGAAAATAAAACCATTTTTACTGTATCTCTGTTATTTTGTGTTAAGCACCTGTTAATAATCTGTATTCATTTCCTTCTTCTCATAAAAATTGGATCATTGGTATCAAAGAGGTCTTCTCCTTGTCGTCTTAATGCATGTCCCCAATGAGGTCGAAGTACAAAGAGTTGGGTCTCAAGCTTGTTTCTCTTGAGGAAAAAATCTCTCTCTCACACCCAAGCGACTTCTCATGGTAGGAGAAAAGAAAGATTTTGGGACAGGAGATCCTTTCAAAATGTTGATTGAGGAATCCCTCACGCAACAGAGGAATGATATGATGGATAGTTTCACGCAAATCCTTCGGCGGCTACCAACATGCGACACATCTTCTTCGATCAGAGGTGCCACCCCCTTCAAGGTACAAATAAACTTCAATATTCCTATATTTGAAGGTCAGATAGACACAAATGCTGCAGACAAGTGGTTGAATCTACTAGAAGGGTATTTTTCTATCCATAACTTTTTGAATAGAGAAAAGATTACTTGTGTGCTTCTCAAAATCGTTCCCCATGTCAAAGATTGGTGGGAAAATTTCTGTGCGCAAAAGGAAATAGAGGAAACCTCATTATTTGCAATCATGACCACCTGGGAATCCTTCAAGGATGCTATTAAGGAAAAATACTACCCTATCGAAAGTTATGACGACTTGTATACCAAATGGACCACACTACGGTAAGAAAGAGATCAAGCAGTGCCATATTTCACAAATATCTTCCATACCTTGTGCACCAAGATGGGTATCAAAGATTCATAGAGACATCTGGTGCTCAAGTATCACGGTTCTCTACATAGATACATTTATACCGAAATAGAATTTCTGGACATCTCATTCTTGGGCGCGACCTACCGATATGTCGTCAAAATCGAGCAAAAGCTCAAACAAAAGACGTGACAATTTGGGCCTGGAAATCCCTCACAACAAAAGCCAGGAAAGGGAGGCCCCAACCCATAGAACAAAGGATAGAGAAAATATGGACAGTATCAGGACAACCAGTCCAAGATACAAGCAAATAAAGACACCGAAAACACAAAGAAAGATACTGGGAAGTGGTGCGACTTCCATAAGAGCCCTTGGAATAACACTGTTGACTGCCGCTCAAAGCAGTCATTGGTGGATGAAGTGAGAGCCTCTCAATCAGATGTGGGTTCTGACTCTAATCTAGAACTATAAAGGGGAAGAAAAATAATTGACACAAAACCCAGTGCCACCATTGCTACCATCAAGCTCGATCCTAGTGAACTAGATGAGCCAGAAGAAGGAGAGTGCCTCTTTCATTCACATATGTGAGTAAAAGGCACCCTGCTACACTTCATCATTGATAGTGGTAGCCAGAAGAACCTCATCTCAGTAGAGGTCGTCAAGTGGTTGGCCTTGCCAACAATGCTGCACCCACAACCCTACACCATTGGATGGCTCCGCCAAGGAAGCAATCTCCGCATCAACCAACAGTTTCTATTGTCATATGACATCAAGCCCTTCGAAGACGAGGTATTGTGTGATGTTTGTCCTCTCAAATTTTGTGATGTTCTTTTGGGCCAACCTTATTTATGGAAACATCATGCTATATATGAGTCTAGGCCTCGTAGTGTTATTATTATTTTGAACAAGAAATTGTACAAGATACCCAAGGTAGTCCCACCTAGTTCTATTTTATTGATCTCTGCTAAGCAATGCAGGAAGGTCATATCTTATACGGGGAAGTTTGTCTTATTCATGATTCTCCCTCAGAATAAGCTAAATATCACAGCCACATCTGGGGTCTTTGCTGCCAACTTCTCCACACAATAGAAGCAAGTAGATGAGGTCATGGAAGAATACTCAGATATCTTCTCCTCACCTTCAGGGGTACGTTTGTATTTCCAGGTCAAGCACCCCATTGATATGACCCCCAACGGATCACTTCCCAATGGGCTAGTCTATCGTCGCTCTCTGTTACAGAATGAGGAGATCAAGCGACAGATCCAAGAACTGCTCCACAAGGGGCACATCCATCCCATATCATCACCATGCGAGAGACCAATCGTGTTGGTATGGAAGAAAGATGGAATGTGGTGACTCTGCTTTAATTATCGAGCTTTGAATAAAATCATAGTCAGAAACCAGTACCCGATTCCCCAAATAGACAACCTCCTTGATCAACTCACGGGGACCAAATACTTCAGTAAGATTGATCTGAAGTCTGGCTACCACCAGGTCCCGATAGAACAAACATATGTATGGAAGACCACCTTCAAGTCAAAGGAAGGCCTTTTTGAATGGTTGGTCATGCCCTTTGGTTTTACAAATTCTCTCGCCACTTTCATGAGGATGATGGAAGATATCCTGCGACCATTCACCAATACTTTTGTAGTGGTGTATCTTGATGACATTCTCATTTACAACAAGAATTGGTATGAACATTTGTAGCATATCCAATAGGTTCTACACACCCTGCAATAGCACAAGCTATACGCCAACTTGAAAAAATGCTCCTTCGACATGGACAGGGTCCATTACCTAGGCTACATCGTTGATCAGCATGGCGTACATGTGGATCCAGTCAAGATCCAAGTCATCCGTGACTGGCCAACGCCAACCATACTCACTAAGCTTCAGAGCTTCTTGGGCCTTGCCAATTTCTACCGCAGGTTCATTTTTGGATTCTCCCATATTGCATGGGCCCTCAGCCAAATAACCAAGGGTGGTGGTAAGGAGAAATTTGTGTGGGGATGGTCCCAACAAAAAGAGTTTGATGATTTGAAGAAGCACTTCTGCTTATCCCCAATACTTTCACTATCAGACCTACAACAACCCTTTAAGATTGAGACAAATGCTTCAGACTATGTTGCGGGCGTTTTTCTCACTTAACATGGCCACCCCATGGCCTATCATAGTGAGACACTATCAGATGTTGTCTGTAAGTACCCTACTTACGACAAAGAAATGTACTCCATTGTGCAAGCCTACCACTAGTGGAGACATTACATTCTTGGGTAGGAGACAGTCATCCACATTGATCATAATCCACTGTAGTTTATGCAGACACAAGAAAATATTTAGAATGACCGCCATCAAAAGTGGTCCACATACTTGCAACAATTCCACCTCAACTTCAAGTATAAAATAGGAAGCACCAATCACGTCGTTGATTTCCTTAGTAGAAATCTAGTCATGAGACTCACCATGGTGCTAGACTCTTGTGGACACGAGACCTATGGATGGTTCCAAATCTATGAGATAGACTCAGACTTCACCACCACCTACCAAATGTTGGGTGCAAATGCAGTTGTCGATAATTTCCATCTTCAGGATGGGTTGTTGTGTCGTCTGGGCCATATCCGTGTTCCATCAAGCGAGCGAGATAAGATGATTTGGGAAGCCCACTACAGTTAGGTGGCATGACACTTCGACGTCGAAAAAACAGTGGCGATGCTACAAAAACATTTCTACTAGACGAAACTTTGACATGAGGTCAACAAGTATATCAGGTTCTACATTGCCTGTGTTATTGCCAAACTGACCACTAAGAAACAGGTCCTATACACCCCTCTTCCTACTCCTGATAAGCCATGGGAATCCATCTCAATGGAATACATGGCAGGCCTCCCATCCACCAAGCGGGGAAATGACAGTGTTTTTGTGGTTGTTGATCGATTTTCTAAGATGGCGATTCTGGTCGCCTGCAAGAAGAGCATCACAGTAGAGGCCAATGCCAAGCTCTTCTTTGAATGAGTCTAGGTACATTTTGGAATCCTASAAACTATTTTCTCAAATCGAGACAGTTGATTTCTCAACACATTCTGGTCGAGCCTTTGGTCACTGCTGGACACCAAGCTCACCAAATCCACAAACTTCCACCCCCAGATAGATGTCCAAATTGAGGTTGTAAATCGAATGATTGTGCTTATCCTTTGCATGTATACTTCTAATCACCCTCGCACATGGGATGAGAGCCTTCCCTATGTCCATCATATCTACAACTGAGCCCTGCATAGATCAACCGACCACAATCCCTTTCAGGTGGGGTTGGGATTCCAACCATTGGGTCCCATAGATGTTACACTTTCCCTTGCGGTCACCTCAACCGACTCATATTCTTATCCAATTGAAGCTGACAAAGACACCCAATTCATTGAGAAGATATATCACATTCGCCAATAGGTTTAGGATATCCTACAAAATTCCAATGGTAAGAACAAGCAATGCCATGATCAACATCGGGTGCCACATAAGTTTAAGGTGGGAGACAAAGTTTGGTTGCACTTGCAGAAAAATGCCTTACAGGACCCCATCAGAAGCTTCCTCCACTCTGTTATGGGCCATACATCATCACCAAGGACGTGGGGGATAATGATTTTGAGCTCAAAATTCCTCCTTTTCTTGGCTTGCAACTAGTGTTCAACGTGGATCTCCTTTGCCCTTATTTCCCACCATTATTGGACACCTCAAAAGTAGCAGAAAAATTGACACCAACAGAGATCAACCCCAAATACATACAACAAGAATCCAATGATCATATTTTGGACACACATATCAAGGGCACTCAAGAACAAATGATCCAACTATATCGAGTCGTCAAAGTAGGGCAACTCTTGCACCAAGGCAAGTGGCTCACCCGGGGCTAAATTCAACAGAAATTTCCTCATCTGATAGGGAAACTCAACGCAATGGATACCATTTATTTCTAAGGAGGGAGGATTGATCCATGTGGATATCAGTGCCCACCCACCTTTTCCATATGTCTCAAAATAGTTTCTGACAATTTTGGTAATTTACTATTTTTAGCAGTTTTTCACTTCTGGAGCCATTTTGAGGCCCTAAACGACGTTTTTTAGGAAAAAAATTTCAATATGGACATTTCTTATCCCCAAAATGAATCTCCTCTATGATACCTTTCCAACAGGCTATCATATGCCTAAAACGAATATCGTATTCAAAAGTTACGACCCCGGGAAGTTGATGTACTAACTTACCCAAATAGGGCCCACATGACTTTTGGCGTTTCATCTCCTAGGGTTAGGTTTTTGGATGTATAGGGTTTTTGGCATTCCTGTTTATTGTAAAAAGGCCTTCAGAGTCTCATTGTAATCATCTTCTTGCGAATGAGCCTAGCTGTCACATCTCTTCTCAGAGATAAGCCACCACCATTCCAGCAAGCTTGTTTCCGTCGCATTTTATAGTTTCAGCTTATTTCCTTATTGAATAGAAAACCAATTTTATTGTATCTCTATTATTTTGTGTTAAGAACCTATTAATAATCTATATTCATTTCGTTCTACTCATAAAATCCAGATCAGTTTGTTAATCTGGAACTCCGATAGATTTGTTGTGATGTGCTTTGAAAACTTCTGAAGCCGAAGGCCCGAAGCCTTGAATAAGTTCCTATCGACCTAGCGCTTGGCGACAACCCGTGGTCATATGGGTTGGGTGCTAAGAGAAAGGGGATAGTGCTCGAAAATTATTGCAAAATAGAGTAGATATAAAAAAGAAAATGGAATATGAAAGTTTTCTTTGAATCAGATTGGTTTATGAATATTCTAGAATTTGTTAAGGGCTGATGGCCTGACAAATTTCAGTTGACTGCACATTTTGTTTGTAGAGTTAACGATTGTTAGATCCAAACCGAATTGTTGTAGAGTTCAAATAAATGGAGGAGGCACAAAATTATTTCAGTTCGTATAATGAAGCTAAAGGAATGGATGTCCATTTGGGAGTTGAAGGATCAAACTCCAATGGTCATGGAGAAGAGATAAATAAGGAAGGAAGCATGATGAAAGTCATTGAAAGATTGCAAAAATATGTCTAGACTCACTGAGCAGATAACATAAATCTCATGAAATCTAGGGATCAATAGGGATAATTCAACATAAAGTTGATACAAAGCCTGGAAAGAATAGAAAATAAATTTGATAATGAGAGTGACTCCAGTAAATCAGGAAGTCACAAGTCCCCTTATGAGAAGAGAAAATCAAGGAGTGTTAGCAAACACCATTGTTGCCCCTATTTTTCCACCTAGATGAGCAAAACAGAGGTGCTTACAAGATTTGTTGAGTTTGCTAAGAAGGACAACTGTAAAGGAAAAGGGTTAGAGAAAGAAATATAAAAGAACAACTAAGAATTAAAATAAGAAATAAAATAACAACTAAACTATTTGAGCATAAGGACATAAGAACAAAAACAACAAGACTCATGTCACCAATGGCAAGGTTTATATTAGTGAAAGAAAACACCAAGAAGAAAGAGGACTATGAGTGTCTTCTTCCTCCAAGGGAGGGCTCTTGGACCCCCATAAATAAGCTCTTCTTACAACTTTGAATGAAAATGGTGAAAGAATTCCAAGATAATCCACTCAAGGGGTGAGATGGATTGCCCAATGTAATGGTGCTAGTATACTCTTGATGAGAATAGAGGATTCCTCAAGAGAATAGCAGTAACATAACTTTGTTATTAAATTTCTTAAAAATGAAGTGCACCCATGGCCTTGTTTTATAACACCTCTTTGAGGTATTGTGCAACCAACTTGTAGTGTGAAAAGAGGCTGATTAGGGCATTTTTAGGTCTTTGACCAGCCACCCAGTCAGATCCAGTCCAGATTTGAGTGTCAAATCAACTTGGAAGTTGAACCAGAAGTGGGTGGGAGGCCGACCAATCTCATAAATGCGTCGTTCTCAGATGTGCGCGGCTTTTAGCGACCATAGTCGTGCATCGGGCGCATGTGCACTTTTCCTGCGTTTATGTTTTGCGCATGTGTGCACGCGCCCTGTGTAGTCATAGCGCACTTTAATTTTGTCACTGGTTGTATAGTTTTTGACTCTTTTTGGAAATGATTTTGTGGTAATTTTGGTCCATGGGTGACCTCATAACTGTTTGATGATGCTGGATTCTTGTAACCATTTGCGGACTAAATTTAAGTGATAACAACCATCATCACTGCCAAGGGCACTCCAAGAGGTGGGAACATAGTAGTTAAATCCCATCTCTTACCAAAAAGCATAGGAGATTTGGAGTGGATGAACTGAAGGGTGAAATGAAGAAGATTAAACCTCCTATGTTTGATGGAGAGCACAAGAAGGAGGAAGATGTTGAGACATGGTTGCTTGGCATGAGGAAATATTTCCAACTACAAAATTACTCCTCTCATGCAGAAGGGAGAATTGCAATGTATCAACTGAAAGGAAAGGAATCCATGTGGTGGGATCAACTTGTGCAGGTGCAACACATTAAAGAGAAAATTGTTACTTGGAAGGAATTCAAGAAGTATTTTGAAAATAAATACTTGACTAAGAGATACCATGACAGAAAGATGAAAGAGTTCTTTGAAAGCTGGGTAGCATGACCATTGATGAATATAAGCGAAGGTTTTTGGAATTGTTGAAGTATGTTCCTTTCATCAAAGATGAGATTGTCAAAATCCAAAGATATTTGAGTGGTTTTCCATCTTCCATTCGTGACAAGATCCAGTATGGTGATCCTAAAACTATGAAAGAAACTATAAGAAAAGAAAAATGATTATATGAGAAGCAAAGAGAAAAACCCACTTTTCGGAAAGCTTGGGAAGACAAGAAGAAATTCAAGATGGATCAGAGGAAGAAGGGAACTAAGCCATCCTTTTTCAGAAATAACCCTCAAGGACAGCCAGGTTTTAGAGAGCCCAGAATGGCTGAAGTAGGTGGGAAAATTCCCAGAAAACCACCTATGGAATGTTGGGGTTGTAAAGGAAATCATAGGTATAGAGATTTCCCTCATAGAAATGAAAAAATGAGAGTTTTCCACAATGTTCAACAAGAAGAAACAGTGGAGGAAATGGGAAGTATAATACCAAGGATGTATGCATCCCTGGAAAACAAATAAGCTGATTTTCAATCACACATGATTGAAGTTTAAGGTATGATCAATAACCATGCCTTTACTATTTTAATTGATTCATGGGCTAGTCATATTTATATAGATCCCAAGATGGTGGAAAGTTTGCATTTGCCAAGAAACAAGCATGGAAGATCATGGTTAGTGCAGCTCGCTACATGAGCCAAAAGAAAAGTTACTGAAATGATTAAGTCATGTCTCATGGACATGAATGGACTTTGCACAAGGGGAGATTTGAACATATTAAATTTAGGTTCCTATGACTGACTAATTGGTATAGACTGGTTGGACCAACACCATGCCATTTTAGACTGCCATAACAAGGCATTCACTTGCTTGGATGAGGAAGGAAATTAGAGAGCAACACAAGGAATTCCCAGAGTAGTTGCTATCAGAGAAATCTCAGCAATGCATCTGAAGAAGTGCTACAAGAAGGGATGTCAAATATTTGCAGCCCATATGGAGGAAGAATCTAAGGATAAAGTACAAAATCTTAAGGATCATGCATTCCTGGAATATTTTGAACATGTGTTCAAGGAGGTACCAGGACTACCCCTAAAGAGAGATATTGATTTCTCTATAAACCTGATGCCTGGAGAGACTCCAGTGTCAAAAACTCCTTACAGAATGAGTACACTAGAGCTGAAGGAGTTGCAAATGCAACTTGAAGAACTTCTGAAGAAGCGGTATATACGCCCAAGTGTGTCATCTTGGGGTGCCCCGATCTTGTTCGTGAAGAAGAAATATGGGACATTGAGATTTTTCATCGATTTCAAACAGTGGAATAAAGTTACTATAAAGAACAAGTATCCTTTGCCAAGGATCAATGATCTCTTTGATCAGTTGAAGGATGCCAAGATATTTTCAAACATAGATCTCAGTTTAGGGTACCATTAGGTAAGGATAAAGGATGAAGACATCAGCAAGACCTCCTTCAGAACAAGGTATGGCCATTATGAATTCATAGTGGTTCCATTTGGGTTATCAAATGCACCCGTTGTTTTCATGTGCCTAATGAATGGTGTATTCAGAAAATATCTAGACAAGTTTGTCATAGTATTTTTGGATGACATCCTAGTGTATTCCAAGTCARAGGAAGATAATGAACATCATCTGAAGATGGTGTTGCAGGTGCTAAGAGAGCACCAACTGTATGCCAAATTGAGCAAGTGCTCATTTTATCAAAAACACATCCATTACTTGGGGCATATCATTTCAAAGGATGGGATAGTCRTGGATCCTGAGAAGATAGAAGCCATTAGAGAATGTTCAGAGMTGAAGAATGTGACATAATTTAGATCATTCATGGGTCTAGCTAGYTGTTATAGAAGGTTCATTGCAGGTTTCTCAAGAATAGCTCACCCCATCACTTCCTTGCAAAGGAAGGGGAAGAAATTTCATTGGACAGAAGAATGTGAAAAGAGCTTCCAGGAATTGAAAAAACTATTAACCAGTGCTTCAATTCTGAAAATTGCAGATCCAAATGAGGATTCTGTGGTTTTCACAGATGCATGTAAGGAAGGACTGGGAGGAGTCCTTAGCCAAAATGTATTTGTAATATGTTATGAGTCCAGAAAATTGAAAGAGCGTGAAATTCTCTATGCAACTCATGATTTGGAGTTGGTGGCCATTGTACACGCCCTAAAGAAATGGAGGCATTAACTCATAGGAAAGAGGTTTGAACTGAGGACATACCATAATGGTCTGAAGTATTTGTTTGATCAACCAACCTTGAATGCTAGGTAGAGTAGATGGTTGGAATTCCTTTGTGAGTATGACTTTGATATCAAGCATATCAAAGGAAAGGAGAACAAAGTGGTGGATACACTCAAGAGAAGAGTGCATGAACTACATGCTACGACCATTAGAATGTATCAAATTGATATTAAAGGCATAATTTTGGAAGCTGCAAATGCATATTTGTTGTACATGGAATTGGTGGAAAATCTACAACAAGGTAAGATTCTACTGAAAGTGGAAGATTATAAATTAGAAGATGTTGGAACACTCCTGTACAAAAATAGAATTTATGTACCTAATTTCCAGGAATTGAGAATTATGATCTTGAAATAAATGCATAATTTTCCTTATGCTGGGCACCCTAGATATTAGAAAATAATGGCAGCAGTCAAGAGCCATTTCTTTTGGCCAGGTATGAAGAAGGAAGTTGAAGAGTACATAGCTAAATGCTTAGAATGTCAAAGGGTAAAGGTTGAGCATAGGCACGCAATTGGGTTGCTACAACCATTACCTATTTCTGAGTGGAAGTGGGAAGTGGTGACAATGAATTTCATCATAGGATTACCCAACAAAAATAAGCAACATGATTCCATCATGGTGGTGGTGGATAAGCTTATGAAAACTACCCATTTTATTCCATTGAAAACTACTCACAAGGCAACTAATGTTGTTGATATCTATATGAAGGAAGTAGCATGATTGCACGATATTCCCAAGACAATTGTGTCTGAAAAAGACCCAAAATTTACCTCAAATTTCTATACGGGGTTATTCAAAGGGTTCATAACGAATCTAAACTTCAGCACAACCTATCATCCTGAGTCTGATGGGAAAACAGAAAGGGTGAACCAAGTTATAGAGGACATGTTAAGGATGTATGTGATGGACAAACCATCTAAATGGGAAGACTACCTACACTTGGTAGAATTTTATTACAACAATGGGTATCAAGCATCACTGCACATGAGCCCATTTGAATCACTTTATGGAAGAAAGTGCAACACTCCAGTAAGCTAGGACAACCCAACTAATAGAGAAATAATTGGGCTAGAGTTCCTCAAGGAAATGGAAGAGAAAATGTTGAATATTAAGCAGAATTTGAAGGCTGCCCAAGATAGGCAGAAAATTTATACTGATAAGAACAAAATCCACAGGGAGTTTAAAGTGGGTGATCATGTTTTCTTGAAAGTGAAAGCCAACAAAAGTTCCTTGAAGATGGAAACTGTTCCAAGTTGTCAGCCATATATTGTGGGCCATTTGAAATCCTAGAAAGGATTGGACTAGTTGCATATATACTTCCATTGCCTGCACCCATGACTATACATAATGTGTTTCATGTTTCATTTCTTAAGAAATATATACCTGATGCTAATCATGTTATTGATTGGACTGTGATTCAGGTGGAGAAAGAAGGCATCTTGCAATTTCATTTGGTGCGCATATTGGATTGGAAGATAAAACGGCTCCAAAATCGAGCCATAGGGCTTACAAAGGTCCAGTGGACCCGGTACCATCCTGAGGACGTGACATGGGAGCATGAGGATGCTATGCGAGCATAATACCCACATCTTTTTGAAGATTTTGAAAATCTTATTGATGTTGTTTAAATAGGTTGCACCGAGGACAGTGAAAAAATAAGGGAAGGGGATTGTAATACCCCCTAGGACGAGCCCCGATTGTATTATGAATTGTAAAAATGTTCTATAGGTTGGTGAGCTAAGAAGTTATAAGCTGGTATGCTTATGTGTTATTAGGCCGGAGAGCCTAGGTGTTAAAGTCCAGGAGCATGTTTTGTACATGTAAATATTCATATCATTAATATAAAAACATCATTGAGTGTAGACCAACCACAATAAAAGAGAATGGGGGACTAATCTCCACTAGGCTGAGTAAGGGATAGGGAGATGAGAGGTTGGAAAGATGGTGTAAGCCTAAGGGATTAAGTCCAAGAGAATAATAATTTTTTATTATTCCAAAAACAGTTTAGAAGGATATTATTTTATCCTAAGATCCATAGGAAGGACAGGTGACTTCCAAAGGGAAAGGAACGTGCTTCATCAGTAAAAGGTGTTAGTTCAGGCACATGTAGTCTTAAGGGGGAAATTATTGTTGTTGGGGGGTCTCTCATGCACTCACTCACGCAGGGAGTTTCACACACGAACAATTTTCGCTCTCACGCTCTTACCATCTTCGCTATGCTAGACCAGTCTTCCCCATCTATCCTCACACGTTCACTCATGAAATGAGAAAGCATGAATCCATCCAATTTCTCTATTGTTCAACATGTGGCCATTGTGAGCCTCTATAATTTACTGATTCGTACCTTTCCTTACCCTAGTTTTCTATTGTGGTTTGAAGAGGCAGGTTTTCAAGCTCGTGGTTGAAGAGGCAAGTTGTCAGTACTGTGAGAAACTCTCTCTCTCCACATGAGAGAGGTTGTTGTAGATTTAAGAAGCATGTTATCAGGCCTGCGAGAAACTCTCTCCAGGTGAGAGAGTGTGCTGAGGAAGTGAATTCTCTTGGAGGTAGTCCCATATCTACTACAGAGCTCTGAGAATTCTAGTTCGGCCTATTGCTGAAACCCCGGAAGGGAGGTAGAGCAGACGATGGACTGTGTGACAGTGAAGGTGTATACTCCTAGGGTGGGATACACATGTGGGGAATGAGAGTCTGTGAGCAGTGGGCGTAAGTGGCTCCTGGGAGAGAATCCTTCCTCTTAAATTGTGTGACATTCCTATTGACCTTGCCTAGCATAGGAATCCCTTGCCCGGTGGAGTTTAGTCCCATCTCGGGGGTGATCCATTGTTGAGAGTGATGATAAGTGTGGTTTAAGGCTGGGAGGTTCATGGAAGCTCTACACGCAATTGGTGGTTTTTCCCCAGTTAAAACATAATTATCATTTCTATGCTTAACTATGTATGTTGTGCATGTCTGAAATTCCTACAATGTTATCATGTGTTATGTTGCATGTATGAATTACTTTCAATTGCATAAGAGTTTGTATGGTAGTAGTAATTCTATGTTATTTGTTTTAAATTCCTTATGAATGCATGTTATATATATGTATGTTCCCATGTGGCATTTCCCAATGTGTTTGATGGTCGGGTACATCACAAATTGGTATTAGAGCAGGAAAGGAAAAGTTAAGTTTTCTTTGGTCGAGTTACCCAAAAGAGGTTGATGGTTGGGGACATCACATATTTCCTTTATAGGTGCCCATTTGTCGCGTCTCTTTTCCCATGTGTGAGATGACTCATGGCTTCACCAAGTCGTGCCCCTTCACAAGGTTGTGTTGACTCCTCATGTGGGCACGTTCGGGCGACTTGCTGAGCCTACCCAAAAAATGATTTTTATGTCATTTGGTTGACCTACCAATCCATCTAGACGAATCATCATCTTGGATGAAAGTATACCTTAGGTGAGTCGAGTCGACTTTCCTAAGTGTGCCTCTCATGCCTTAGTCAATTTTCCTTCATTGGTGGAGCACCTTAGTGATTCCCTCAACCATTCATCAAACCATCCATCATTTGACTTGTGTCACAAGGCACCTTTGGTGGCATTTCCCCATGGCACATCATGCTCCTAATGAACCCCAACTCTCGATTAAATGAATACTTTTGTCTCATCATTCACATCGAGCATCATGCTTGCCTGATTACCTATGTTTTAGTTTGTGGTGGAAGTGTGTTCTCCCGCTCGATGCTCTAGATCTTACAACCCCCCCCATATCAAGTCATTTTATTCCTCGACAACATCCACAAAATATGTGTTCTCCATTTTTTTTTCCGAAACTCATGCCTCCATTGCAACTAAGTCTATTGGAAACCCCAAGTTTTTCTCCAATGAGAAATGAGAGATTCTGTCAGAGTGGAAACTCAAAGTTTCCTTGCAAAGTAGAAACCCCAAGTTTCCAACTCGCACAAAAATCATCTGGAACCTATGTAGCCATCCACACTCCCCTCCTCAAAGTCCTGTGTGACCAACTTGTCTACTGCAATGGAAATACATCTCTTCACCAACTTTGTTTGTAATATATATGCTGTAATTGTCTCGCTGCAATGATCACTCTCTATTTCGTTGTTCCTGTTGTTGCTTTCTCAACTGGTGCTACAACCTTAAGTAAAAAATAAAAAATGTTTAACTATTTCACTTTTGTGAACTTGCTACTATGTCAATACTTCAACCAAATTTTCCATGTCTCCCCACAATGCTAGCCTCAAGTTATACATTGGTTGGGTAGCTAGTCCAACCATTGCATCTAGTTCTTGAAATGAGTATCTCCATTGTCGAACTTAACCGTTTGTGTCTGCATCTTTTTCACTCTATCCAAATACAAATACTAAGTCAAGTATCCAACCCTGCCTCACCACTGCTTCCATCGTTCGATCTTTGTCAAGGAGATCCTCTATAATGTCTAAGTGTTTCACTTCAAACCTACTTGTGCATGCATACTCTAACTTCCTTATGCAATTCGTTCCATCCACACATCAATCCCAGAACAATACAAGGTCAGCCCACTCACCTTGATGCACTATGATGTCACTCTAAAACAAATTTCTTTATGGAAACATGACTCCATTATCCACCTCATGGCACACTTATCCAATATGCACGAATAACTACACATATAGACTACATGTTGGCACAATCCTCCAAATGAAAGGAAGTATTCAACTCATCTCCCTTTGTCAAGTCACCTCTATGTAACTCAACATACGTGACAAGTGTGGCCAACACGTCTGCACTCCTCAAACATCCCAATGAATTGTCCAAAGTGCTCCAAGTAGAATGAATCACCTAAAAAATATTCCATTCCTCAAGCACCCTCACACCAATACTTTTTTGAGCTCCAACCAACCACGTCATATGGATCTATGAGTCATCACACAATCATCCATGAGTCACCAAGATGAGCATTATCTAATCCAATGTCCCATACAAAAGTAAACCAAACATCACCAAATCACTTCATTTAGGTTTTTCCCATTCAGGGTGACTGCCAACAATTATTGGTCGAATTCCTAACTGAATCCATATGTCTCTTGGAATTAAACTGCATTACACCTCTTGTAAGTTTCCAAACTCTAGCACTATCGTTGCAACAATCAAGTTATTGTATGCCTCAACAATTCTGGCTAAGTCACTAACCACCAAGGAACCTCATCCATCCTCTCAAACTGGACACGTATAGACTTCACATCATACCTCACCACAATGACATGTCCATTTCACCTCGTCAAATAGTTTGCAAGATTCCTCAACCCACCTCCATGGTTACATCCAATTTTTCTTAAGTCCACCATAGGACTTGTCCAAGTTGGTCATCCTCAACTCTATACATGTTCTTCCAACCAAGGCATCCCAAAGTTTTGCAAGGCTTCTTCAGATCTACACCACTTGATTCACCCTCAAGTATAACGGTTTTCACCAAAGAAACATAATGCACCTGAACCACCAATTCATCCATCTTCCCTTCAAATAACTCATTGCAACACTTGGAAAATGTAAGAACTCAATCCAACCATAAGTTTATCAATGACATGCTTCATTGCAACCATGTTCTAAGTCTATTGTCTTGGACCTTCTGTTTCCCAAGAAATCGACTATTTGCATGAACTCACCTCAACCATCGTTCATAGCTCCACAAGCCTGCAAGACCTTCACTGTGAAACAAGGTTGAGTCCATTCATCCACTTGAAAAATCCATCTAAGTATGAAAATTCATATGAAACCAACTAAAATCATCTCCAATGTCTTGCCATCTCCACACCTTGAATTATTCCACTTCAAGGCACCATGCATACACCACCTAACTTTCAAGTCATATTGTTGCTAGCCAACTATTCTTACTTGACAAAGAGTCACCTTGTCTGATGCTTACAATCAATCCACTCATCCAACAACTAATATCAACTCAACTAATGTTCTCAGTGATGTATGATGCAAAGACATCATGATGGAAAAATGCACAATCAATTGCCTATTGCGGAGATACTCTAAGTCACCCTAGGTCATCCAACACACCCAAGTGCCTTTGATTACTACAACCCATAACTTCTCCCCTTCACAATCACCTATGCGATCACCATCTATGTTTCTCTTCTATGATCACTACTATGGTTAGATTTGCGACAAGTTGTGTGGAAAATCCCCCATTCAACTACATTTCCCAAGTGCTCGATTCACCTAACGAACTTTGTGCTTGGTCTCTGAAAGTGTGCATAATAGGTCTGGCACTGAATTTCATCACACATCAACCCAACCAATTCTATACCCAAACTATCTATGTGATCGAGTCTATGACAAGTTCTCTGATGAGTTCTATGATCACGGACCCTGTCAAACTGCTTTGTCTCACAAGGTGTGTGCCTAGATGAATCTATCCACTAAACCATCAATCAAACCTCTGTCCTAAATTTGATGCAAAGTCTAAGATGAGCTAGTTCACTCGACTGAATAGGTCACAAAGTTTGCAAACATTTCCACCAAACTTACTTCACAACAAACTATCTTCAAATTTTTCTCTGATACCATCTATAGTTGAGATAGTGGTAAGGAGTTCCCAAACCCTTCTACAAAATATGCAATGAATCTACTTTTCTACCATCTATTACATCTCCCTAGTCTCTCTTACGATTGTACACCTATTGAGGGCATGTTTCACCATGATGTTTCTCTCTTGGCTACTTGGAAACACCAAGGATACTTCATCTAGACTATGCCTCTTCACCTAGAGAATACCCATACTTCATTCTAGGCTACCCATGATTCACACTCCTACTCTAGTGAAACTCTTTGTTAAGAACCAAACATCAATATAGCATGGAAAAACCTCAGGAAAAGTACTCAATGCCTTGAAACTGAGATAATTTCAGATAATAAGCCTCTTCGAGGGGGCAACCTCCTTTTACCCCACTTAAATGTTCAAGTA